>OMKI01020204.1:1963-15314 GCA_900302315.1 Phycis blennoides | reverse complement strand
CAATGGTGGTGGTGCTCCACACACACACACACACACACACACACACACACAACACACAGACACACACACACACACCACACACACACACACACACACACACACACCAGTGGGTGGGGGGGGAGCATGTCACATTTGTTGGTTTTAGAATGATCCCCCCCCCCACACCCAAAAACCCTCACGCACACTGCTAAAACAACTCTGGCACACACACACACACACATGATTGGACCACTCCACACACATACACACACACACACACACACACACACACACACACACACACACACACACACACACACACACACACACACACACACACACACACACACACACACACACACACACACACACACACACACACACACACACACACACACACACTAACATCCAACAACACAAACACATACACAGACACGCACACAGACACACACACAGATCAACACCCACTCAACAACACACAAACCAGAACACACACACACACACACACACACACACCAGGGGGTGGGGGGGGGCATGTCACATTTGTTGGTTTTAGAATGATCCCCCCCCCCACACCCAAAAACCCTCACGCACACTGCTAAAACAACTCTGGCACACACACACACACACATGATTGGACCCCCCCCCACACACACACTTACACACACACACACACACCAGACACACACACATGATTGGACCCCCGCCCCACACACACACACACGCATGCACAAACACAGCTAAAACACCTCTTGCACACACACACACACTAGAGGATGGATACCCCGACCCGAGCCCCACGGTACCTGACGGGCCGGGTCGGGTTCGGACAAATATTTAAGAAATGATGCTCGGGTTCGGGTCGGGGCTCGGGTCACATCTGCTGCGATTTGGAAATGTTTTAACTGACCCCCGCGCCGTTAACCCCGCGCATGTTGCACTCATCTATATGTTGACGTAAAAGGTTGACTCCTGTCGGGCTCGGGTCGGGTTCGGTTACTGTTCTGTCGGACGCGGGCCGGGGCTCGGAGAGAGAATTCCGGCCCGATCCACACTCTAACGCACACACACACACTGCTAAAACAACTCTTGCACACACACACACACACACACACACACATGATGGGACCCCCCCAACCCCACACACACACACACACACACACACACAGGCCACCTTACGGTAAACTAGCTGCTATGTCTGCACCTTATTTACATTTACATTTAGGGGCGTTTAGCAGACGCTTTTATCCAAAGCGACTTACAAAGAGTACATTTGTCAGAAGAAGGTGAAACATTTCATTGCTGCTAATACAGTAAGAAAGTCAACCAGAACAAGTTTCAAGCATTTCAATTCATGAAACTTATGTTGGTATCATGTTGGTATCAACACGCTGTTGTTAATTGTAAATTGTTAACCGTTTTGTTTTTTCCCACTATTTTTTGCATTATCCACTTATCCAACTCATCCAACTACACTGCCAATTATGTATTTATTTATTGTTGGTTACTGCTGCATAGATACTCCTTATTTATTTATTTCTGTTTTATATTGTTTCTTTTCTTTTCTTTTCTTTTCTTTTATCATATATAGCAAAGTTGACCCACCCGAGTAACAAGAATTTCAGTGCTGGTGTAATGATGTACATTGTTAGCTAGTATGTGACAATAAACTTGAAACTTGAAACTTGAAACACACACACACACACACACACACACACACACACACACACACACACACACACACACTCACTCACTCTCTCCCACTGTTAAGTGTTAGTATCTTCAGGTCTGTTTTATCAAACAAAATAGTACAAATGCAGGTTATTGAGGTCAGGGACGGACATGTGATGCTGTTGGGGTTTACAGTTCAAATATGCTCAATAGGACAAAGCCACAGACCAGATTAAACCAGATCCACTCAACAAAGTGAAGTTAGCTAAAACTGGGAAACTAGCTTGTTTTTGAATATGATCAGAATGGTCTTCTGTTGGCGGGTTGAATAAGTCAATGGGGCGGCAGTAGCCCAGTGGGGTAGAGCAGGGTGGACAGGGCGGGTCATCCACTCACCGTAGGGTCGGCGGTTCGATCCCTTTGATCCCCCCTCCTCCTCCTCCAACTGTCCACATGTCGAACCCCCCACACATGTACTGATTGTAAGTCGCCTTGTTCTGGTTGACTTTCTTTACTGTATTAGCAGCAATGAAACGTGTCACCTTCTTCTGACAAATGTACTCTTTGTAAGTTGCTTCTGATAAAAGCGTCCACTAAACACCCTAAATGTAAATGTGAACGTGAATGTGAATGTGAATGTAAATGTAAATGTAAATCTAAATGTGAATGTTAACGTGAACGTGAATGTGAATGTAAATGTGAATGTAAATCTAAATGTGAATGTAAATGTGAATGTGAATGCAAATGTAAATGCAAATATAAATGTGAATGTGAATGTAAATCTAAATGTGAATGTGAATGCAAACGTAAATATAAACGTGAATGTGAATCTAAATGTGAATGTAAATGTTAACATAAATGTGAATGTAAATGTGAATGTAAATGTAAACGTAAACGTGAATGTGAATGTAAATCTAAATGTGAATGTGAACGTAAATGTTAACGTAAACGTGAATGTGAATGTAAATCTAAATGTGAATGTGAATGTAAATGTTAACGTGAATGTGAATGTAAATCTAAATGTGAATGTTAACGTGAACGTGAATGTGAATGTAAATGTGAATGTAAATCTAAATGTGAATGTAAATGTGAATGTGAATGTAAATGTAAATGTAAATGTAAATGTGAATGTGAATGTAAACGTAAATATAAACGTGAATGTGAATCTAAATGTGAATGTAAATGTTAACATAAATGTGAATGTAAATGTGAATGTAAATGTAAACGTAAACGTGAATGTAAATGTGAATGTAAATCTAAATGTGAATGTAAATGTGAATGTGAATGCAAATGTAAATGCAAATATAAATGTGAATGTGAATGTAAATCTAAATGTGAATGTGAATGCAAATGCAAATATAAATGTGAATGTGAATGTAAATCTAAATGTGAATGTGAACGTAAAGACGACAGCACCTGATGTATCCCTCCACGCTGCTCTGGCCGCGCAGCTGGTCCTCCATCAGGTAGGTGTTGTGCGACGAGGAGATGAAGTAGTGGCAGAGCGGCTGGCCCAGGTCCTGGGAGAGGCCGCGGCACCGGGGGTCCTGGATGGAGCCCTCCGCCGAGCCCAGGTACATCAGGAAGCCGTCGAAGGTCATCGCATTCAGCTGCTTGGCTGGGAGGACACGGAGAGGTGGGGTTGGTAGGGGTTAGCGATTTTATTTTTTTCCAAGGTCTGCAGCGGCGGCAAAGCTAGCTAGCTTTTTTTTTTTTTCGAACAAGTTTGTAAAAACACGATATATTTTTCATGTGACATATAATATATATTCAATTTTCAAATGTACAAACATTATTGCAGATTTTCAGATTTTTTATTTATTTTGCTAAATGAGAATGAATACTTGAAGAATGACTGAAGAATTCTACCTGTCTGAAAACTGAAACCGAAAAATCAAGCCAAACAATTCAAAAACACGAAACACCATATTTGTAAATTTTTTTGAGAGCCTTTTCGCATTTCTTTTCAAAATAAACATCTCCGCCCAATAATTTGGGCTGAGCCAAAACCTTGCCTTAGCCCACCCTATCGTTTCATCTAAATCTAATATTCTACCGTCTAAGACTGTTTAAAAGATATACAATGTGTTGGATTGATAGATAAATAGATAGATTTACCCCCCCACACCAGAATACATTGAGGATCTCCACCAGGTCACCCTTAAATGCAGCAGAATGCAGGAAATCACATCTACGATATTCAAAACCCCCAATTGCCCCCCGGAAACCCCCAAGTTTTTCCAATGGCCCGTCAGGCCATAAACAATGGATTGAATAAACGTTCTTATGGACACTAATGACGTCTTATTGATCATCATCATCATCCCGTTTTATTGGAACGGGTGCTTAGATGTTGTGCGATGTGTCGTGATGATGTGAGGGGGGGGGTTCGGGACCTTAACATGACACGGGGATGTTTTTAGTGCAAATGACAGAAGCGTGAGTGACATGTGAAAATATAAGACTTAAAATTTAAAATAATAAGTGAGGTTAACATACATCTGTAGATGCACTAAGACGCATCATCAGTGATGGAACCTGGGGTCATCGGGTGTTAGATAAAAAAAAAATTATAATAATAATGATGCATATATTTCAGCTTTCTTTAGACCGTTTCTTCTCAGGATCTTTTTTTTTTTTCAGACTGGGGGGGTCCAGCCTCTGACCAATGGTGGCCGTGGCCCCCCCTGCCCCCCCCTCACCCCCCTTGGCTACGCCCCTGGATCCCACCCCCTCCTCCTCCTCCTCGTTTTCCCCCCCGCGCGGCTCACTCGCTCACCGGCGTCCGAGGGCTCACAGAGCTGTATAATCCGCGCCGCGTGCCGCTGCGCCTCCTCCGCCTCCTCCTCCGCCTCCAGCTGCTCCTGGCGCAGGAAGTCCCCCAGCTCGGCGGCCGACAGCTTCTGGCCGTCGCCCGAGTAGCCCTGGAAGACGCGCATGGCGTCGTCCCGCTGCGTCAGCATCTTGTAGAAGAGCACAAACTCCTCGCCCTCCAGCGTGCCCGTCTGGGACTTGTCGGCCATCTTGGATAAGAAGGGGGGGGGAGAAGGAGTTATGAAGAAGTTATGAAAGAAGGCGATACGCCCCAGTCTAGCCTAGAGCATGACTAGAAAGGGCCCCATCTTCCCCGAGTCCCAAGTAGCCACCACGACAAGTTTGAGATTGGAAGGAAAAGAGAAGGATTTATTCACACAACTCACAGATCAAATAACTATAACTAAGGTATCAGCTTCAGGGTGGACCAAGGCCAAAACAACAACCAAAACAAATCTATCTGGAAAGTAAATCACTAACCTCAGAAAACAAATGACAATAGACTTACCTCCCTAACTAACAAAACAGGAGAAGACACGATCAACGGAAATGGCTAAAAACATATTCCACCACCACTATGACGAACGCCGTCCGCGGATTAGAACCGAGCGCCTTAAGTTGCTTTTGTCCAAAGGCGCCTTACAATACTGTTACGATACTGTTTTTTCACTACTACACTGTCTTTTCTTTTCTTTTCCCTTTAACATCCAACTGGAGTATTGTAACGAATGGAATTTCCCTCAGGGATCATTAAAGTATTTCTGTCTGTACAATCGGTGCTCCCCTCTGCCGAGGGAGTTTACCGCGGCGTTGCCGGTCGCGGTATACGTCCCTCCAAACCTCCAGCGAAAGTGACAGGAATTGACGGCTCACACCAATCACTGCGCCATGTGCACCACTTAGCGTTCGTTTTAATCGTAGTAACCTCATTGCTGCTTAACTCTGTACATTTGGAAGGGATTCTTAAGAGTTTTGGTGAACTGTACTTTGTGAACTGTATCAGGCCAGTCGGCGAACAACAGACAGCACGCCCGGATGGATTCACCATCCTCGCTGGAGATTTTAAATCATGCCGATCTTAAGACTAGTCCTGCTGAAGTTCGATCAGCATGTCAATTTCCCAACAAGAGGGGAAAACACCTTGGACTTGGTCTCCACTTCACACTGGTCTGCACTTGTCACTTTAATGACTACTGCCCACTTTTTCAATATTGCACTTCTCATGTACAATACTGCACCTTTAATCGCTCCTTTGCACTTCTGGTGAGAACGGCAACTACATTTCTCACCCGAAAAGCTACCACGATTGTGAGCGACACCAGCCACCCCTGTCTGTTCAGCCTCCTGCCTTCCGGAAGAAGTTATAAGCAGCTGATGGTCATTTCCGCTAAGTGCACCATTTGGAACAACACTAACATCTGAAAAATCTGCGCACTTGCGAGTGAGTGCGGATAGTGCGCCACGTTTGAGTGTACTCATGAATAGTATGGATATCGGAACACACGGGCCCCTGGTCCCTTCGAAAGGCCGGAGCCAGAAGGGGACCTTCTCACCGTGAAGAGGCGATGCGCGTGGTGCTCGTTCATGTCCACGTTCATCATCTTCAGCAGGTCCTGGATCTCCTTGAAGTTCATGCGGCCGTCCTTGTCCTTGTCAGCCTTCTTGAACCAGTCGCCGATCCACCTGGGCGAAGAAGTTAAGGAGAACCGGAATCGCGTGACACTCGATAATACCATTAATAATGGTATTATGCAGGCTTTTATTATTAGGCTAGCCACACTGTATTTTCTTTGTATGTATTTATATTACGTGCTATTGTATTTCATATCTTCTTATTTATCTTATTTATTATTTATCTTCATTCATCCTCTTATCTTTTTTTTTTTTTTTTTTTGTTTCTTACATGTAAGGTGACCTTGGGTTCTAGAAAGGCGCCAACAAATAACATGTATTATTATTATTATTATTATTATTATTATTAATAATAATAATAATTTTATTTAAAGGCGCCTTTCAAAGCACTCAAGGACTCCTTACAAGACATTTATAGACAACAACAGTACATTGAGCAGTAAAAAAAACAAGTAATGTCTTGTCCTGCATGTTGTGCCCTGTGCACTTTATCTGTTTTACCATGGCAGAGTGAGAAACGTCCTCTCCATTCCTTTGTATGTCTTGACATGTGAAGGAATTAAAAAAAAGCTACTAAAGCTACTTTGACTTTTTTTTTAACAGTGGCACACTCTGTCAGTGTGGGACAGAGTATACCACCATAAGTGTGTTTTTAGGCGTGATTTAAAGGTGGAGACGGAGTCAGAAATATGAATGTCTGGTGGGAGAGAGTTCCATAGGCGGGGAGCAGATGGGCTAAAAGCTCTTGACCTCATGGTGGATAAGGTTGGCAGATGGAGCTGAGAGCTGGGTGGCTGAAGAGGATTGGAGAGGGCGTGAAGGTGTGTGGATGTGGATGAGTTCAGAGAGATAGACTGGTGTCGGGCTGAGAAGGATCTTGAAAGTAAGGACTAGAATCTTAAAATCAATGCGGGATTTGAGAGGGAGCCAGTGGAGTTGCTGCAGGGCAGGAGTGATGTGTTCAAGAGATGAAAGATAGAGTTCTGGTGATGATACGGGCGGCTGCATTCCGGACCAGATATTCGAGGAAGACCACAGAGGAGAGAGTTACAGTGGTCCAGTTGGGATGTGATCAGGGTGTTTAGGAGGATAGCAGTGCAGGTTGGTGTAAGTTGAGGGACGAAGACAATTGATGTTGCGTATTATGGAAGTAAGCAGACCGAGTAACATTATCGATGTGGGTCTCGTAGGATAAAGCACTTGATGTCAAGAGGCCTTCGAGTGGTAGTTTGGCCTCAGCCAAAGGACAGGACAGCTGGGTTGTGGTCTGTTCTGGAAACTGCATGCTCTTTTCCTGTCCTTAAATGCCTCTTTCTCCAGTAGCCCAGAACAGACAGACAGCTCTAGAGAGAGAACACGTTTTTTTAATTCAATCAAAAGATGTTTTTAGGACGGAGAGGGGGGCGGGGGCTGCGTGTTATCGCACATGGCTACAACCCATTTGTGATACTATTTTTAGTACGGTCGTCGTGTTACAACGAGCGATGTTGCATATGAAATGAGCCTAACACTGCGGCATACTAAAGGGGCATTTAGCAGACGCTTTTGTCCAAAGCGACTTACAATCAGTACATGTGTGTGGGGGTTCGACATGTGGACAGTTGGAGGAGGAGGAGGAGGGGGGATCAAGGGGATTGAACGGCCGACCCTACGGTGAGTGGACGACCCGCTCTGTCCACCCTGCTCTACCCCACTGAGCTACTGCCGCCCATACATTGCGTTGTCTCTGTACTTGTTACTTATTACTCTGCAACATGACAATAAAGTTGAATCTAATCTAGCCTAATCTAATTGCAAATGTCCGAAAAACATTACCCTCGCTCAGATGCGCCATCAACTGCTGGTAAGACGCGCGTGCTACTTACACAAAAAGCGATTGCACTCAATGTAAAAAAAGGACCCTTTACTTGTAAGCTTAATGACCAATCATTTTCCATTTACCGACAAAATAACTAAATGCAATTCATCAACTCTATCAAGAAACGTCATCGCTTGACGCTCATCGGATCGCTCATCGCATCATCTTGCCGGAACCTTACTGGCACCTTACACGATAAGGGCCAGTACAGGCCACCGCCAAGGACACTTACGCGCCAAGGACACTCGCGCGCCAAGGACACTTGCCTTCGCGCGGAGGACACTTGCGCGCAAAGGACATTCGCGCACGAAGGACACTTGCGCGCTAAGGATACTGGTCGAGCCGCTCCCGCTCGCCCATGTTCTCCAGGTTGTCCATGAGCTTCCGCATGCCGCGCACCCAGGACTGGGCCTCGTCGGGGGACTCGGCCACCAGGTCCAGGTTCCCCCGGCGGCCGCGGAACACCAGCGTGAAGCAGCGGTCGGCGGGGAACTCGTCGGCGATGCTCAGCAGCACCTCGGACTGGTGGCCCTCGCGCACCGCCTCCAGGTCACTCACCGAGACTGCGGGGGAACAGCGTGGAGGGGGATTTCATTCAATTCAATTCAATTCAATTCAATGTTATTTGTAAAGCGCATTTCATGCACAAGGCAGACTCAATGTGCTTCACAAGAGGTATACAAAGTTACACTTTGAATTACACTTTGAATTTAACAAATGGTTTGGTCCCGTCCATATAGGGTCGGGAAACAGCGTCGATGGGAATTACACTTTAACTTTAACTTTAACAAGACGACATTTACATTTACATTTAGGGGCATTTAGCAGAAGCTTTTATCCAAAGCGACTTACAAAGAGTACATTTGTCATAAGAAGGTGAAACATTTCATTGCTGCTAATACAGTAAGAAAGTCAACCAGAACAAGTTTCAAGCATTTCAATCGCTAGGTGAACCATTGCTAGTATACAACATCTCTGACTAAGTGCCGAGTTACAAAGAGTAATTAAAGTGCCAAGACGTACAACAAATAAGAGCATGAGGGTAGGGTTATGCAGGGTTCAGGTGAACTCTGAACAAGTGGGTCTTGAGTCTCTTCCGGAAGATGGGGAGTGACTCTGCAGTCCTGACATTGGCAGGGAGCTCGTTTCCACCACTGCGGTGCCAAAACGGAGAAGAGTTGAGACATGGTTCGGTCCCGTCGATGACCTTAATGTGGTGGAGCGCAGCCTCAAGGCTGGAATTGACTTGACAACACATACGTGTACGCGTCACGGCTGCCGCGCATATTCTGCGACCGCTTTGGTGCGCCGCGAGCGGACGCGTCGCCGCGAGCGAACGCGACGCGTCCGCAAGATGCAATACTGACAAGAAACTTGGCGGGGCGACCGTGCGGAAAATAACAGTGACAGCAAGATGCGATATTAACAAACGACACTGGGGGCGATCGTGTGATGCTTTCTTTTCTGCCGCTGTCTTAATAGTAGTAAGGTGATCGGTTCTTCCTCTACCGGTGTCTCCATGTTGTGTATTTACACAAGCACGCAATACACATGCTTTTATGCGATTTCCTGGATCTGATATTACCGTGGTCTGCCCCGAGTGGAGACCTCCGCTATCACGCATTTTGGCCGCGTAATGATGCAGCAAGTCTGCACACACGGGACACAGCAGGTCACATACGCTTGGTTTAACAGCAAGTCTACCCTTACCCTTAGTTTGATCAGATACTCGATACTCGAAAAAGTGTCCAGCCAATGGCCTACACTGTAGGTCGTAGGACGGACGATTGAGCCGGCTTAAGTGACGACTTAAGTGACGGTTCGACGGGAATCACTTTTTGACATTTCTCGTTCATCAATGAATGAATGATTGGTTCATCATTTATGAAGTAAAAAAATGTCCCGCTTATGTCCCGCGAAATGGCAAAATGTTGTTGTTTCTCTTCATTTCAGATCGTAATGAAACAAATCTTAATCCTGGTAACCTGTGATGTGATAGGCTTTGGCTGTCGGGACATGTCCTAGACTAGAATAGACGCTCGGTCAGAGAAAAAACACTCAGCAGACCGAAACCGGCCGGCAGATGACCCTACGGTTAGCGTCACCGCTCTGTGCACCCGCTCTACCCACTGAGCCACTGCCTGCCCCTTATGCATTATACATCACTAAGATAACAATAGCAAAGAAACAGACTTTGTGAGTGTGATAGAGTTGTTCCCATACAATAAGAGTTTGGCTCAGTGGGATTCTTTGTGCGATGCTGCCGTAACCGTTTGAGAACTGTAAAGGGGGCGTTTAGCAGACGCTTTTGTCCAAAGCGACTTACAATCAGTACATGTGTGTGGGGGGTTTGACATGTGGACAGTTGGAGGAGGAAGAAGATCAAGGGGACCCTACGGTGAGTGGACGACCTGCTTTGTCCACCCGCTCTACCCACTGAGCTACTGCCGCCCGTGAGACTGACTAACCGTCTATGAATAAAACTGTTTCACCACACTTTTTCATTCTTAATAATGGTCACAAAGTGGCTGGAAGCGTTTTACTCGATAAAGATGAGGCGGCCATATGTGTCAGGTCATGGGACACAAGTCGTCCCTGGGGCATTTTGAGTTATTCACAGATTCTGAAAGTGCAGTTTCTAAGCTTTCCAACGATGTGTAATACATTTGAAAGTAGGCACATCACAAAAGCTAAAACTGAGAAAAAGCCTCCTAAAGATTTGCAGTTGTCACCTCTCTCTCTTGGCTGGGGAGCACAACGGTGGTCCTTTGCATACTTTTAAAGAAACCAATACTGTTATCTGAAACATGGAGAGGCTTTTCCGTGATCTCAACTAACAGATTCTGCAAAAAAAACAAACAGAAAATCACTCATTTTGAAAAAAATCACTTCTTTGTTAATTTGCGCCAATGTTGTGTTTGCGACTCGTGTCCTTGGATTCCCTGACCCGACACATATAATGACGGCCCCAAAAAAGAGAGAGTCAAGACATCCCATCCCATCCCAGGCCTCAGGGTAGAGAGGGAGTCCACGGCCTCAGCATCAGGATCAGCACCTGTCTGATCTTCTCCACCGCCATTCCCCTTCCAGAGCACTACGGTCAACAGACCAACTGGGGCTGGAAGAACCCAGGTCAGGGCTGAAAACCAGGGGGGACAGAGCCTTTGCAGTGGCAGCCCCTAGACTCTGGAACTGCCTCCCCCTCCACATCTGTGCAGCTCAGTCTCTGAATGTTTTTAAGTCCCTTTTAAAGACCCACCTCTATTCACTTGCCTTTGGCTGGTGTCTCCCTTTATGCGCCAGTATATAGTTTTAAATATTCCCTTTTATTGCATTTCTTAATTCATTTTAACGGTAGCCCTTTTGTTTTTGTGCCTCAGCTCATTCCTTGATTATTGCACTTTATTGTGAAGCACTTTGGTGCGGCTAAGCCGTCTGTAAATGCGCTATATAAATAAAATTGACATTTGACATTGACCATCGGCGTCGTGGCTTTCTGTACTCACAGGTGGAGTGGGGCTTGCCCGCCTTCTTGGACTTGTACCAGATGGTCGTACAGTCCTCCTGCAGCTTGAAGTAGCGCTGCTTCTTCCAGGTACGGGACTTGATCTTCCGCATCACCGTGCCCACCAGCATGGAGCCCAGGTTGTCGTCCCCCTGAATGCCTTTGGGAGGCGCGTGGGGGGGATACACAGGAGTGTGGGTGCGTGGACTACTGTCACTTTAATGACTACCGCCGCTTTAAAACCGTCCGCCCGTATTGCAGTACTCGTGTACGATACTGCACCTTTAATCGCGCCTTTGCACTTCTGGTGAGAACGCCGATTCCATTTCGTTGTCACTTTAATTACTACTGCCGCTTTAAAACCGTCCACCCATATTGCACTACTCGTGTACAATACTGCACCTTTAATCACTCCTTTGCACTTCTGTTGAGACACCGACTCCATTTCGTTGTCACTTTAATTACTACTGCCGCTTTAAAACCGTCCACCCATATTGCACTACTCGTGTACAATACTGCGCCTTTAATCGCTCCTTTGCACTTCTGGTTAGAACGCCGACTCCATTTCGTTGTCTCTGTACTTGTTACCCTGCACAATGACAACAAAGTGGAATCTTTTATCTATGTACCCATGCACAGACATGCATGTATGTACCTAATCACCGACATGTATGTATGTATGTATCTAATCACCGACATGTATGTATGTATGTATCTAATCACCGACATGTATGTATGTATGTATCTAATCACCGACATGTATGTATGTATGTATCCATGCAGACCTGCTAACCTTGAAGACACTTTATGAGTACACACATGCCCCCCAACATCCCCCGGGCCCCCCCGCACGCACCCGACGGCCCACTGCCAATCTACGCTCCAGCGTTGCCCACCCACCAGTGAGACACCTCACTGTTGTTGCCCCCCAACTGGATGTTGGGGGGCAAGTGCGTACTCACAGAATGTCTTCAAGGTTAGCAGGTCTGCATGGATACATACATACATACATGTCGGTGATTAGATACATACATACATACATGTCTGTGATTAGATACATACATACATGTCGGTGATTAGATACATACATACATACATGTCGGTGATTAGATACATACATACATGTCGGTGATTAGATACATACATACATACATGTCGGTGATTAGATACATACATACATGTCGGTGATTAGATACATACATACATACATGTCGGTGATTAGATACATACATACATACATGTCGGTGATTAGATACATACATACATACATGTCGGTGATTAGATACATACATACATACATGTCGGTGATTAGATACATACATACATACATGTCGGTGATTAGATACATACATACATACATGTCGGTGATTAGATACATACATACATACATGTCGGTGATTAGATACATACATGCATGTCTGTGCATGGGTACATAGATAAAGATTCAACTTTATTGTCCTTGTGCAGAGTAACAAGTACAGAGACAACGAAATGTAGTCGGCGTTCTAACCAGACGTGCAAAGGAGCGATTAAAGGTGCAGTATTGTACACGAGTAGTGCAATATGGGTGGACGGTTTTAAAGTGGCAGTAGTAATTAAAGTGAAAACGAAATGGGGTCGGCGTTCTAACCAGAAGTGCAAAGGAGCGATTAAAGGTGCAGTATTGTACATGAGTAGTGCAATATGGGTGGACGGTTTTAAAGCGGCAGTAGTAATTAAAGTGACAACGAAATGGAATCGGCGTTCTCACCAGAAGTGCAAAGGCGCGATTAAAGGTGCAGTATCGTACACGAGTACTGCAATACGGGCGGACGGTTTTAAAGCGGCGGTAGTCATTAAAGTGACAGTAGTCCACGCACCCACACTCCTGTGTATCCCCCCCACGCGCCTCC
>OMKI01020178.1:8191-19878 GCA_900302315.1 Phycis blennoides | reverse complement strand
GTGGTGACGATAGGAGCCAAGGTCATGGCAGCTTTTTCATTATGAAGACGTGATGTATAGTTTAAGCGCCTCATTTTCGTGTGGATAGCTCTTTCTACCAAATGGGTCACGTCCTCGTCGTCTCTCAGCACACATGCATTATTGATGGCCGAATGTCTCTCTATAAGGTATGAGAATCAGTAATATCACAATTTTCAAAGCCCCACGTCATGGCGACGGTGGGTGACTGCCAGATGAGTTGGGTTACCTTTTTAGTGGCTATCAAATGACTTGCGTTAATGTAATGGCAAAGCGATTCTTGCGTCCCAAATTCTACTTCCCCAGCTGCCCTTGACGACCTCCCTGTCTCTGTAGGGGGTCTTGTCCTTTGTTGCTCCACGGGAAACTTGTCAGATAGGACGCTGTGACGCTGTGCCCCTCTAGGAGAGTGTCAGATATCAGTCCGGTTAGGTTGGCGAATTTGGATGCTGTTAACTCCTGTCAACTTTCCTTGACCCTGCGATCATGTGTGAACCATAATGCTGCTCATAAGCGCTTCGTGTTATTGACCATGGATGATATAATTATAATATACTTACTCATTATTTCTAGGCTCGTAACACTGAACCCCAACAGCACACAAGAACACACTCGAATAGCTCCTGATCATTCCTAGAATATGATTGTAGGCCTACATGGTCTATAGCTAATGTACAAAATCAAATACCGCGAATGACACTTGCCAGTCGACATAACACAAATATTGTTATTGTACTTTTCATAGCAGTCTCCTATTTTGAAGGATCTTGCAGCGGTCTAACATAATTATTCCTGTTGGTGTACCCCTCAGGAATTTGAACCATCCAACACTATGGCATCCCAGCTGGAGAGCGCTATGGAAGGCCTGATCAGAGTGTTCCACTTGTACTCGTCCAAGGAGGGGGACAAGTACAAGCTGAGCAGAGCTGAGATGAAGAACCTCCTCCAGGGGGAACTCGCTGAATTTCTGGCTGTAAGTGTGCTTTTCCTGGTGCTTGTGGTTCGAAACACAGTGTTGAATCTGTGTAAGTAAAAGGTAAAGGGGCATTTGTGTCCGTAGATGGTCAAACTGTGTCTAATGGTGGAAATATAAACTGATGACATCTCCAAGGTGAACTAATAATCCAAGAATTTAACTCAATAACTGATGTATAGCAAAATACCAAGTTTATTGAAAGGTGCCTAAGATGCTCTTAATTCCTTCTTCTTTTTTTTCGGATTGCGCTCATGAGATGATGATCCTTCTGTGACGAGTGTGTGTTGAACTCTGCTATTCAGGCCTGTGAACCGTACAGTGCAGCACAGCTGTTGGATCCAGTGATTGCCAAGCAAAGTGTTTTCAGTACTGGTTCCTGTGAGGGATCAAGTACACCTCATCACAGCCTTTTTGAGAGCAGACTGATTATCCCTTTTGTCAATGTTTTGAGTACCTTGAACTGCTGTTCAGGGATTTCTCTTTACTTGTTTTGCAAGTGTGCTTTTTTTTTTTTTGGAGTGTGTCGAATATACGTTTCCCTTTTTTTGTATGCACTGGAAGGAAAGATTTTGTCTTTTTTTCTAATATGATGTAGTTTTAAATGGTGTTCTATATATTACAATGTGAAACAAAAAAAGTTAATTAACTTCGAGCTTTAAATATTTTAGTTTTATCTAAAAATAAATTGCATTAATAAATGATGAAGTTAATTCTAATCACGGCTGTCTTCACTGAAGCAGTGAAGCTCTCTAACACATTGCACCCCCCCCCCACACACACACACACACACAATTAGTTCCTTGCACTTTTTCTCATTTTATTACTGTTCTCTCATGTCCTTACACTCTTCTCGCTGATCTCACCAGGGAAGTAACGACCCACTGGTGGTGGAGAAGATCATGCGGGACCTGGATGAGAACCAGGACGGGGAGGTGGACTTCCAGGAGTTTGTGGTTCTGGTGGCGGCGCTGACCGTAGCCTGCAACGAGTTCTTCATACAGAACCAAAAGAATTGACCCCCGACCCTTTCACCTCTGTGACCTCTGCAGTCCATGTCCATTTTGGAAACCAACGACAACCAAACATTTCTGCCAAAATGCATGAAGCCTGTCCCATCGGCGTTAAGGTGTTGATACTGAGAGGTCACATTCATTTTGCTGTAACACTGTTTTACAGAGGGATGACTTTGGCTGTTTTTGTTCATCTTTGTCAATTAAGATGTCCTGTTCTGCCCAGAAAGAAATAAACAATATTCCACAATTAACCATACCTTACCTTTTTTATTTTCTTTGTAAACCAATATTCAGTAATTGGGCGGTCCTTTTCTTTGTCGTGGCATATTGTTAAAATATGCAAAGGTGTTCGACTTGATGAAGATGCTATTCAGCTGTATATATTTCCCATGCGTCAATTGATGATATTCATCAGCCATGAAAATAAACCTTGGACTGGGTGCCAACAGTTTTTTTTTTTCATTAGTTTGTAACTGCCTACTTGGCAGTTTGAGTGACTTTTAATTGCCAGTGCCGTGGTCCACCGGTAATGATGTCATCACAAGGAGCCAGGGCTGAGTTACATCCCTTTGTATGGATGGATGGCATCTGATGAATGGTGTCTGTTACTGTAACTTTATAAGAGAAGGCCTATATGAATTTCCACTTTGAAAGTTGGACGGCCATTTAGCGGAAACCAACCGGCAGTTTAACTGGATCAACTTCTTTCCTCTGGGTGTGTGTGTGACGGGTGACGACTACATTTCCCCTCGGATGTTTTTAAGTAATAGCTACTCTTACTGCTCGCTACACGGCTTCTGTAGAAGCACTTTGCTGAGTTTGTTCCCAATTCAATTACCTTTTTCATCTGTCTTGCTAACTGAAAACAATATCTACAGTGGGCCAGTGTGGCGTTAAGGGCTGTGTTCTGATAGCATATTGTACCTGTGTTTCATCCTTGGACTGTCACAGGCCCATACGCCTATATATTTAACTGCACATTTAAATGGTACACCATCTTTTCCTCCATTTTTTTCTAGTTTGTTACAATAATGATACACAATACAAGGAAAATGTTTTTCCCCTTGTTTCATACTTAAACTTCCGTCACACTAAAATATTGGTTTATGAATTAAATCCAGACCATTTTAATTGTTTCACAAAATTACTCAACAGAATAGACTTTGGTTATAGTTATGAAACTGATATAGAGCTTTATTGAATTTTCACTCATACTCATGCTATTGCCTTCACATTTTGCATGTTGACAAATCCAAACGAGGAATGTGCCAAATGATCATTGGTAGGCCTTTGTCCATATGAGTATCATGAATGTTGGACTATTTACATGTCTACTTCTAGGAGGTGTGGATGATGTAGGCAACATTTTCATGAACCCAGCCAACAGGTCAGTCCGAACAGGACACACAGACATACAAACACTGTTTGCCTTAAAGGGCACCTGTTTCAATCTGCTCTGCCCTGTGACACAGTGGCATCGCAAGTGAGAGGCTTATCTAGCCGCCCTACACCTAGGTGGACACGCCCACCTGTGACATCACTGTCACAGGGCAGGGCGGATTTTGAAACGGCTTGTTCACTAATCACTCACACCTGGCGTTAAAGTAGGGGCCCTTTAAAAGATCGCACTGTAGGACGAAGACTTTTCATTCGTTGTCCGCTAATTGTATGAAACAGCACCATCTGGTGTCAATGGTGCAGTGAAATGGTTTTTGTTTTGTGAAGAAACATCGACAACATACCTTGTATTTGAGAACAGTATTACATGTATTCATAAAAGGAAATACAACAGTAACATGTCTTGTGTATTTACAGGCGTTATATATATATAAAAAAAACTACATAGATCTCATTTCAACCACAAGCTATTTCGGTTCAACCATTCCAGTCTTCATGGCCACCAGCACAAAGTTACGGGGGGAAAGTTCTGGATCGAACAGAGGTACTAGTTGGCTCTTCACACCTACAAGAGGCAATATGGACACACACAGAAAAAGTATGATTTACTAAAATGATCACCATTCATTCCTCAAGGTAGCAGGTATGCTATCAGGTAGGGGGAAGCATAGACGCATACAGTATACACAGACGCCGCCTTATTTGGGATGCAAACTGGCCTGTAAACAAATATAAACTAACTAGGGGGAGTTTTGTTTTTTCTCACCGTTACATTTTTATTTTAATGAATCGTTTTTATCCAATGGTTTATAACCTACGTTGAGGAAAAAATAAAGAAAAAAAAAACAATATTTTATATAAAATACAGAATATGATTCAATAAAAACAACTCATTCAAATCCTATGAGAAACATCATGGTGCTCTTCATACAGAGAAACTGCAGCTCCCACATTTACATTTTTTACAGGCCAGTCTTAAAGTCTTAAAGGAAAACACACCTCTCTCGCCTTTATGCGTGCACTCAATCGCTCTGGCGCGCAGCGGCACTTTGGTAGCATGTAGCTTGGCCCATTATATTCCTTAGGATCCAAACGGGGGTGAAGTTAGAAGCGACCAAGCACTTTCACGTTTTCCCTATTTAAATACGGTTACGTGAGTAGTTACACGACCAAAGTATGGGAGTACTGGGAGCACGACGTCGGCGCAGTAATCCCCTATTACTTCCGTCAATAGAACCAACGACTACAGGTAGTGCAGGCGACGGCGTGCAGGTCACGTTAGTTCTATTGACGGAAGTAACAGGGGATTACTGCGCCGACGTCGAAGTGCTCCCAGGTGTTATTCCGCCATACATTATAGTTATCCTTTTTATCCGCTTAGAAAATTGGCATGTTTCATTTTGTGTAACCATACTTTGGTCGTGTAACTACTCACGTAACTGTATTTAAATAGGGAAAATGTGGAAGTGCTTGGTCGCTTCTAACTTCACCCCCGTTTGGATCCTAAGGAATATCATGGGCCAAGCTACATGCTACCAAAGTAGCGCTGCGCGCCGGAGCGATTGAGAGCACGCACGAAGGCGAGAGAGGTGTTTATCAACTGGTCTAAGATCATGAAGGAACATAGTTCAGTAGGGAAAAACGGTGGCGTTTTCCTTTAAAAATGGCCACGATGTTGGCCAATCGCAGAAACAGATTGCAGCAACAGATCAAAGCAGTCAATGCAGCATCTATCTATCTTTATATGTCAATAGGGGAAAAGACAGTGCCATCAGTGGTCTGGGCCTTTGGAGTACCGGGTTGTATCCCCAGTGTCTGCAGTCCAGTCTCACCGTTCTCCTGGAGGTAGATGATGCGGTCCAGCAGCACCAGGGTCTCCGCGGCGGGGGCTAACAGCAGGGCCAGGCTGAAGTACACCACCACCCTGCCCTCCTGTTCCAGCATGGCCTCCACCCTGCCTGGCTCCACGGGCAGGGAGGACGGGAGCCCCACGCGGGCCAGGCCGAGGCGGGAGTACCTGGACATTGAAGGACCATAGATTTAGCGGTGCCCATAGCCTTGATGCAAAGTGTACATGTATATACATGTATATACGTGTAAGTGTACGTGTATACAGCATGCAGATAATGTATATTTTGTGGTTAATAACAATGTATATTACTTTGAAAGGCAGCCCTTGGTGCATTTGAAAAGAGTATACTGTTGTATATCTGCATTATTTCCCCACCTCACCTCTCCCTTTCCAATGAGGTAGGAGAAGCTACCTGTACTGGCCTGTAAGGCACCACTAAATACTTACCAAATGATGTCATCATCTACCACAGAATCGAGTAGCCAAAGAGATGAGTTTTTGCGAAAAGGTGTTTGGTAAGTTATAAGTGAGTAAGTTAATTTGGTCTGTAAAGCTATAGGTTATAGCTTGCAAGTAGGATAGTGATGACGATTCAAATGAAAAACACATCCTCTCTAAAGCTGTATGTCTTCCGGTCTACTGTGAAAACATGGCGGAGCAACATGGCTCTGTGGAAAAGGACCTGCTCCCTATGTAGACATAAAGGGTTCATTCTAACGTAACAATAATTAAAAGATTATCATACATACACATAGACATATATCCTAAATTCAATACACCTTTTAGGTACTTTATCACCTAGGCTTGATTGGAAATTCTTAAATATACCCTTAAAGGATATGGAGAGGGTTTTAGAAATGACATTATGAGATGAGTGCGGTTGTGCATTGCAGAAAAGGAAACAAACTCACTCTGTAAACGGTAGCAAGTGGGCCTTCTTAATGGTCTGGACACCCGCCCGCCGCATCTCAGGCTTGGCCGCCGTGATGATTGTCTCCAGGGTTGCCCGGTAACAGTGCGTCCGTAGCAACCCACTCTCCTCCCTCAGTCTCTGCATGTAGTCCTCGGTGGCATGACACGCCCCCTCCCGCGCCTTATAGGACAGCCCGTGCCCCGGCAGGCCCCGCACCCACGAGCTCATCGGGTAGCCGAACTCGCCCGAGCAGCGGCAGCCATCTTTGTTGTTGGCAGCGGCAACCAGCCGGGGCGGGTCGAGGGGGTCTGAAGGGGCCGGAGGAGGCGGGGCCACCACCAGGCCTGGGGGGCTCGGGCACTCCCTGGTGGTGATCTTCATGTAGCAGCACGCCACAGAGGTGATGCCGCGTACGTGAGGGCACTCCACAAAATGGCGGAGGAGAGTGGCGCTGAGGTCCCCGCAAGCATGCAGGCCGGTCAGCACCAACGACTCGTCTGGCGGCCTCGCCGGCTCCTCTGAGGGCCGCCCGCCATAGCTGTGGGCGGGGACGCGTGGGGGCGGAGTGGTGGCGGAGATGGGAGAAAGACTGGAGAGAGCCTCAGGTTCTGGTCCAGTAGCCAGGGGGGCCTGGGCGGAGGAGCGCCTCTCGGCTGAGTCCCTGCGTCGTTTTCTACCGGAGCAGCCGAGGGGTGACTGAGCATCGCCCGCGCGTTCTGTCACTCTGAGCTGCTTGAGGAAGAGCTCCCATGATGCATTTGGGTTTACCCAACCGACCACGTGGTGCGGAGATGGGCCGGCTTCAGGAAGCTGGGAGGAGCCATCCTAAAAAAGGAGAGAGACAAGTCAACTCCCATCATCCACAAAAGGTTCCCAGAGGTTTATGTACAAGCATATATTTACGGTGGAAAATAAGAGCTCATCAGTATCTTGGAAATTAAGTTGACGCACCCATCTAGACTTCTCCTTCTGCAAAGTCCATAAGAGCTCTTCATCAAATTTGGTTGCCATGGTCACCAACTTCTGATCCGCCTCAATGGCCGTGACAGAGAGTCCAAGACCGAAAGACAGAAAGCGAGTCAGGTGGCCCTGTAGGACGGATACGGGATTTAAAGCGGTCAACATTTTATTAAATACTTTCTTAATTACGTTACAGAAGTATATATCCTATTATAATTATTATTGGTGAAGACCAGTAATGATAACATATGTATGTTTGTTTCCTCAATAAAATACATGAGGCCACTAACAACAGTAACTAGGAGTGACAGTTAAGAGTTTATGCTTGCACAGTGGGGAAGAGTATCGACAGAAAAAAAGAGAAGCCGTCACTGAATGAATTAAAATATCAGCCAGCGCTCACTTATAATTTACCTGTCCAGATCCAACATCGACCACCGCCTTGCAGTTAGTCTGGTCGCAAAGTTGTTTTACCAGCTACGAAGATAAGACATATTTTATTAATCCCAGGTGAGGTATTATGGTTTAATACAGTATCGATCAAGAGCTCTGATTAGCCTGGAGCATATCATCATCACCAACACATCTATTGATTCCCACACAACAACACTCTGGGTCGTACCATGCCCAGCTTGCGGATCTCGTGCTGTTTCTTCGGCTTGACGTGTTTCCTGAATATGTGGCCCAGCATGGAGCTCTGGCTGTGGTTCTCCAGGAACTCTTCCACCGGGTCTACTGCTCCACTCTGCTGCCCAGCACGTCTGGGAAAGGACAGCGCATGGGCAGTGGCACGAAACGCCAGCAGAGAAAGTGGCCACACGGATGGGTATCTGTAACGACAATGCTTTTACCTTTAAAATAGTTTGAGGAGAAATGTGTAGGATAACTCTGAATCAGTTGTTCCCAACCATTCTGCCTGAGATACAACCCCACCTGTATCCGCCTCCCACACATCAATTTCAATATCCTTCAATATCCAAGTGAATATATAATTATATTACATGAAATACATTACTATATAGTAAGTAGTAGTTTTAACTAGCTTTCAAACATATACAAATATGTTTAATACAAAATGCCCCATTCAATGTGTCAGTATGGATGTCAATCTCCCCATATCAAGAAAAAACAAGTTGGGTCCCAAACCGAAACACCGCTCTCACAACCAATCCAATACCTTCTGTCTTGACATTGTGTGTCCAGTAAGAGATCTGCTATCTGGGGAAACGATAAACCACACAACACCTCACGCCATTTGGCTGGCAGTTTTTCCCAGAGCTCCTCAGTGAAGAATTCCTGTGGAACATTATAGCAGTTTGACCAAATGCCGTTTACAATGTATTTATAATAGGGAATTGGCCACAACAGATAGGACATACAATCACAATAAGGGTTGGTGAGGGAAATACTGACTTACAATTATGTAGGAGTCGGATATGTACTTGTATTTGGACAGAAAAGTAGTAAGATTCGTCGCCAGATCCCTCTGGTTTTGCGATGAGAGAGTTAATGTGAACATCTGCAAATTTATATCATAAGGTTTTAATCCTATATAGGGTTGAGGTTGACAGCCCCAAGTCGGGACACGACCTTTCGGGACATAAATACCTTAAAAGCACAGTAACGTTAAAACGTGTAAATTACTTTCTTAATTACTGTTATAAACTCTCCACGCAACTATAGCCCACATGCGGGGGCCAGTATAGTACTGGGTGAAGCGTTGTTTCCTAAGCGTAGTTTCCAAAAATGAATGAATAATCCTATTGAGTTTACAGAGACATATAACTTCTATTAATTTCTAAACTAAAACAGTAATCAACACTGGATGCAGATGAGCGGTAGAAAACTAACACCTGCGGCGTCTAACCCGGAAGAGGAAGTAGTTGTTCATCGTAACCTCGCGACGTCTGCTGCTGAAGTCTCGTGGTCCCTCATGCTATTGGGGCAGACAAACTGGGCATAAGGTCCAACATTATGTCCAGTTCTTTTTACGTTTTGTAAGGTTTACACGGTTTCGCAGTTCATTTTTATCTCAGCTTGTTTTCGCATTAACGTAGGTTTTCACTTTCTCTCTTCCTGTTATCTTCTATATATTGTCATATAAAGTAACTGTCCTGACGCTAATAAGCTGCTGCAGCTAGCATAACACAATAACAACAATGTTGCATACGTTATATCTGTTGTTGTATTCTTAGGGATTGTGGAGGATTTGTTTTGTCCAGCACGATGTGAAACGGTTGTTGTTTCAACACATTTGAAGCAGCGCTTACTATTTACTGTATCTTTAAAACAAGCACCAACCTATGTCAAGACATGATTGCATAGATGCATTCCAGTATACAATGCAAAAGGACATCATTACATTACAGTAAACTGCCATACTGTTTATGTTGTATACAACACAATGATATTCACATATATAGCTGCTTAGTCCCTGGCTCGTTTGCATACTGTCTTACATTTATTACTTGTGTTTTTCAGTTTTCCCTGGTTCTTGAAACTGAAAGCAAAAGCAAAGAGCTTGAGACCTACCCCTTGCAGGCGTGTTGGAAGACAGTGATTTACTGTTTTAGCATATTCTAGCAGACCTTTCATCCACAAACAGCCCCCCTCCCCATCCAATGTACTGCCCATCATGTTTGGTGCTATGAAAACTGGGGTCATTGGGGGTGAATCAACATGCACCCCCGGAAAGAGCCAAAGCCAGCCACAGAAGGACCAATGTGACATGTTTATAAACGTGTCATACTCTGATGACAAAGGGAAGTCCGCAGCACCGAATCCGAAACATGAACGCTTTCTGAAAAAAAGGAAGTTCTTGGAGCGAAAGGGCTTGCTTAAATCTAAGACGGACCCATACAAAAAGAGGCCGGGCAAACCCCAAGCAGGTCAGCCCAGTTTGACGGTGAGCAGCACAGAAGGCTCTCAGCGGCCGAAAGTCATTTTCAGGTCGGACCCGGCTCACCAGCAACATGCCAAGGTGGAATCTGGTGTACGCGGTTCGTTCTCGGCCGACTCCACCAAGCGGTCAAAGAAAAAAAAGAAGTCAAAACACTTGAACACGCCGCGAACAGTGCCTGCCAGTGTTCAGAATCAGCCCAATCCTCCATCCTGTGGAGACCTGACTTGTCTCTTCTTGCCCACTAACAAACAGGAGCCTTTCAAATCAGTAGTGGGCAGTGCTCCCGTGCCGGACGCCGTATCGGAGTCAAACCACAGGGCGATCTCTCTGCTCCGCGGTTTGAACATCCCAGCGCTGGCACCGGTGGCGATAATCCCCTCCGAATACGTCGCCATTGACTGTGAAATGGTGGGCGGCGGCCCCCAGGGACAAGTCAACATGCTGGCGCGCTGTAGCGTGGTGTCCTACGACGGCGACGTGGTCTTTGATGAGTTCATCAAGCCGGATAATCCCGTCACATGCTACAGGACGCGTTGGAGCGGCATCAGACCGCGGGACCTCGTTAACGCCATGCCCTCCCAGGAAGCCAAGACACGGGTGAGAGAATATCAGCCTATTTGTACCACATGAGGTGGACAGTGGGATTTTTCATTTTGTAAATGAGTTGGCAACATGTGCTGATGACTATTAGTCGCATTCATGCCATCTTTCACAATCTGAGATGCTCAAAATGTGACAGTTCTACTCTGAGATCGTGCTCTGAGGCTTGTGTCGTGACCTAACGTGCGGTATCTGTTCCGGTCAGGTTGCGAAGCTGCTCCAAGGCAAAGTGGTGGTGGGCCATGCCGTCCACCACGACTTCCAGTCCCTGGCCTATGTCCACCCCCCCTCACACACCAGAGACACCCAGAAGATCCCCCTGCTCAACCTGAAAGGGGGCTTCGAGGTGCAGCGGACCGTCTCCCTGAAGAACATGAGCAAGACCATCCTGAACCACGATATACAGGTAGGCGGGTACACGTGGGAGGATCACATCAGTTTTGTATCCGCTGTGGGACGGTGGGTTCCACTGGTTGGCCCATTGAGCATGGGCCAAACTTGAATATACAGGCAGTACACGCAACATATAGGCCCTATCTAGGTGTTTGACTAAAACCAGTGTGTCTAGTATGACCAAGCTCCAGGATAGATTCATGTATACCATTCAACCACAGCTGTGTATCCGAAGGTGGGGTTTGAAACTCATCCAGATGAATGACTGGAATAACGTGTGTAAGATTGTGTTTTTGTCTCTATGCTTTTTGTTTCTATATGCTTTTAATATCGTATAGAAAAATACTAATACCACTACGGATGCAATAGGAGGACTGTGTCTTGAGAATATATATATTTATAACTTGAGAACTTGAGAGCTTTACCTCCATGGAGACGATGAAAAAGCTATGATCCAGTGTTTAGTTTAGACTAAACAACTAAATACAGTTCATAAACCTATCGAGGAACCTCATCTCTTGACACTCGGCCACTTGAGGCTGTCGTAGACGATGACATCATTTTTTGAAGATCACAACACCTGGCGGCACCTTTCACAAGACAGGCCAGTACAGGCCACCGTAGTCATCGGAAAGGGAGGTGGGCTGCGGGGGGGAGGATTG
>OMKI01020163.1:3251-13651 GCA_900302315.1 Phycis blennoides | reverse complement strand
CCACGAAACGCCAGGACTTTATGGCGCTCTTACATCTGCCCTGCTTTTATGTCCAACTTCCGACGCGAGAACTCATTTTACAGTTAATTTGAGTTACTTTCATGGCCTGTGTCTCTGTGTACACACGGAGACGCGCAGACGCGCGTGAAAGCGTGAAAAGGCAGCCACACGTGCGCACGCCCTGTGAACTGTGTGAGGATAGCTTTTTTTGCTTTCATGTTTATCCTTTTTTCACCGAGAGGAAAGTTGCGGGGGGGGTTTCTTGTCTTTTGATGTTAAAGACGCTGAAGGGGTGCGCTGGTGTCGTGGTGTTGAATGTGTGTTGGGATCACTCCTCCGCTCACCTTGTCGAGACGCCCCCGTGAGAGCCGCTCCACCTGGCTTTCCCCAAAAGCATCCGCCGGGAAAAGTCAGGATTCATTTTCAGTGTGTGCTCGTGTTGCTGCTTTACGTGGTTTTTTTTCTTTTTTCTGCCCCACTTTCCTCTGTTCTTGTAAAAAATCTGCGATGAATCATATTATATTATTATTATTATTATTATGAGGTTTCCATCGGTGCTGGGATTTTCCACTAAGCCCACTTCACAAAGCATGAGATGAAAGGCGAACAGAATGTAGCTTTAATCTAAACCGCCCCCCCCCCCCCCCTTTCTAAAAAGAAAAGCCGGCGATCCTCATTTCACCGGATTGCGTTGTCTTGCTTCAGCTGAGCAGAACCCGGCGCCCGCCATGGCGGCCGCCCCGCAGGAAGTGGCCATGAACCGGCAGCAGCGCTACTTCCGCATCCCCTTCATCCGGCCGGCTGACCAGTACAAGGACCCCCAGAACAAGAAGAAGGGCTGGTGGTACGCCCACTTCGACGGCCCCTGGATCGCCAGGCAGATGGAGCTGCACCCCGACAAGAGGCCCATAGTGCTGGTGGCAGGTGACCTGGGAGTTCTTTGTTGTTCTTTGTTGTGTTGACTGCATCCCCGTGCTCTTACACGTGTGCAGACCGCATGGGACGTGTTTGTGCTTCGGCGTTCTGTGTGATGAAGTATTATTATTCATCTTCCTTTTCTGCCACTTGTTTTTCTTTCCTTTCTTTTTCCTCCGTTTGTTCTCCATTATTTCCTTCTTCTTCTACTTCCTGTTCTCCTTCTTCTTGTACTTCCGGTTCTTCTTCCTCCTCTTCTTCTTCCCCTCCTTTTCTCCTCATCTTCCTCCTCTCCTTCTCACTCCTTATCCTCCTCATCCTTCTCCCCCTCCTTCTCCTCCTCCTCCTCCTCCGTCTCCTCCTCCTCCCTCCTCCTCTCCCTCACTCCTCCTCTCCCCTGACCACCCCTACAGGGAAGGATGACATGGAGATGTGTGAGCTGAGCCTGGAGGAGACGGGCCTGACCAGGAAGCGCGGCGCTGAGATCCTCCCGCGGCAGTATGAGGAGATCTGGGAGCGCTGCGACGGCATCCAGTACCTGCGGAGCGCCATCGAGAGCAAGCAGGCGCGGCCCACCTACGCCACCGCCATGCTGCAGGTCCTGCTGAAGTGAGCCGGCGGAGAGAGAGAGAGAGAGAGAGAAACACAAAGGGAGAGAGAGATCTGACAGACTTGACAGGGACGCCCCCGGGCTGAACGGGGGTAACACTATGGCACACGCATACACACTGACATCCACGTAAACACAGGCTGGTGTACACACTGACATCCACGTAAACACACTGACATCCACGTAAACACAGGCTGGTGTACACACTGACATCCACGTAAAACACACTGACATCCACGTAAACACAGGCTGGTGTACACACTGACATCCACGTAAACACAGGCTGGTGTACACACTGACATCCACGTAAACACAGGCTGGTGTACACACTGACATCCACGTAAACACACTGACATCCACGTAAACACAGGCTGGTGTACACACTGACATCCACGTAAACACAGGCTGGTGTACACACTGACATCCACGTAAACAGGCTGGTAAACATGCTGGTGTACACACTGACATACACATAAACACAGGCTGGTGTACACACTGACATCCACGTAAACAGGCTGGTGTACACACTGACATTCACATAAACACACTGACATCCACGTAAACACAGGCTGGTGTACACACTGACATCCACGTAAACAGGCTGGTAAACATGCTGGTGTACACACTGACATACACATAAACACAGGCTGGTGTACACACTGACATCCACGTAAACAGGCTGGTGTACACACTGACATTCAGATAAACACACGCTGGTGTTACACTACTCTGATACAAGTTGTTTTCGTTCTTTTTAGTTTGTGTTTTATCATTTCAGTTGAGCTTCGGTTCCCGTCATTGTTTTTTGCTATCGTTTGGTTTTCTTTCTTTTAGCGGTGGGGAGTAACAAATTTTTCTGCATTCAGCCCTCTCTGGTTATTGCTCGAATGAAATGTGCTACTATGAGGCCTTAAAACTGCAATATCGCTGCACTACTTTCTCTCGGGAATGTTATAGCAGCTGACCTAGCGAAGTCATTCAGCAACTAGATCTAGTGTTTCTTTAGCTAAATCTTAGAAAGTGTTTGAAATAGAGATAGATGATTGCATCTTGTCTGGTTTTACGTTTCTTTGTTCTTCGGTGCATTAAGATATGTTATTTCAACACTCCATGTTATGATTACATGTGTGAAACTAATGGATGAAAAGGAAAAGTGATGCGTTTCTTTTATTCTAAACATATCAATAAAGCGGTGTTGGTTTACTTTTTATTATCATTGTACGCTCATAAACACTTGCAGAGGATTATACCCAACGTATATCTTTGAATTATGACAAAGCGAGTTCTGTCCGTACTTGCGTATTTACATAGAATTCATCTTGACATAGTAGAAGATGCATTTGAAGTAGTGCTGTGAAAATGAAATGTAATGAGCCTTCTTTATCACCTGACGTCGATGTAATGACATGTTTTGTTTTTTGTAATCATCGTTTGATCACGTTTGTCATATTGATTTTTTTCTTTTTGTAACAGGAATCCTTTGTGTGTTTGTGTGCATTTTTCCTGTGAGTTGATCGTTTCATTTGACACCATGTTATCATCTCAGCTCGGAAATTCACGTTTCTGGAACCTATATTGATTTTGTGAAAGATTTGGTTGAACTTATTATTTTATTTTTTTCTGTTTGTTCTCTGGACTTCTATGCCCATGTCAGTGCTTGACTTGAGTAGGAAATAAATGCTGCAACCACATATTCATATTCCTTTTTTTGCCTTATTTCATCTCAATAACCACCAAGTGTGAGTAATGACCATACTGGTTCATAAACAGAGAGACATACATCAAAGAAAATACATACATAACTTTTTTCCAAAAATAGTTTATTCTTTGCCGTAAAATGTACAAAAATGTCCCCATCTCCCAGGGTGGTATATTAATACCCATCGCTCTAAAACCCCAAACAGCCGACCGAAAGGAAGAAGTTGTTTACACACAGCGGGACACAATCCATTTTTCCATTAACAGTTTACTCTCTGAGGTGATCAGCACATACATTCATATGGGACTCTGGGAAACGTTTTAACAGGAACATTAAAACAACACAGAACTCAACACACAGGCCAACACAGGCCTACAACCTTCCGTTAGAATCGTAATTATTGTTATTTATAAAAGCCTCATTGTGAGGAAAGACAACAACCTTAATTAAGGATGTGCAGGAGTCCTACCTGCCAGATATACATATATAAATACATACATATTAGGTTAAAGGAAACGTATGTCCACCTCTTAATGTAACAACCAAAGCACTTTTCGTCTAAGACACAAGCAGCACTACACACAGTTCACTTTCCTTCACATCCAGCACCATTTCATGGTACAATGTAGGCCTATGGCCGGTTACTTTTTTGTTATTGCCGAGCCGATGACAAAAAATTACAAAAAAATTAAATACTGTACAGGGAAACATTAAGAGTAAGCGCATTCATTAGTTTGTGTGTTAAAAGCGAGTTATGGAGAGGAGGGGAGATCTTCAGAGGACTGAAACATCACAACACTCACTCTCCAGAGTCCTCACGTGACAACACGTCCTGTGGTGGTTATTTGGTGGTTGCAGCGTCTATGAGAAAGCAGAGCAGTAGACAGCGGTTGATGAATAGATATTACAAATAGATGCAAGTATTGCAGTTCTGTAAATGCCCCCAAATGGCCCATACAGGTGTGGTTGAACATAATTAGGGTTTTTTTTGGGGATGTGCTTTAGTGGTGTCATTCAGAGAGTATTCATTGGCGTTAAATCATGACTTAATCTGTTAGATATGGTTATATAATTGAAAGCCGTTTATGGATTGGTTTTACGATGATTCTTGTTTCTAATCAGCAGGGAAAATACCGGAACATAGACAGCGATTACAGACTGTCCGAAAGAGAAATGGGCTACATGCACTGATGACACATCTTACCTTTGCAGGCGTCATAAAGCTGGAAGAAATGTATTGTATTGCTGAATTAGATTTTAACGATCAGAACGCAATGCCAAGTCAGGTTTTCAGACTCTGTGTTCATTTATGTCCGCAGTTTCTATTCCTTACACTGTGCATGTACACCACAGTATCTACAGTATACACACAATTAAGTTTGTGTAGTTCATTGCAGAACATAGATACATAGATGCATACACACACACACACACACACACACACACACACACACGTATATATTTATATGGAGAGAGAGAGCACAAGAGAGCGAGAGAGAGAGAGCAAGAGAGAGAGAGAGCGAGAGAGCGAGAGAGAGAGAGAGAGCGCGCGAGAGAGAAAGAGAGAGAGAGAGAAACAGAGAGTAGCCCTCACCTCATTGTGTGGTATGCAGTGATGGAGGTCCACCATGCCAGAGACTAACCGTTCTGCTCGGCTGGTGTAGAGCTGCCTGGGGATCTGCAGATACAACACACAACCACAACATCAACCACATTCACTGTCACACTCGCACAAATGCTCACACGGGTACTCAGAGACAATGAATACACAGTACAATCAACATGAGGCTGGTAGGACAGAGGCTCCTCCCTCTACATTAAGGTCCACACTGCAGTGTTACAGTCTGTACACGTTGGATTCCACAGGAAAAACACTCTTGGCAGACCTTACTTTGAAATGTATTCTAGTGTTTGATCTCAAAATCTTTCTCTCTGAAGTTCAGTCCCAGCCCAAGGCTTTGATTGAAGTATTGTATTTTTAATCAATCATCATATGAGGTTTTCATATACAATGGGCTCATTGTATATGATTCACTTCTCTAATAAGTGTTAGTATGCAAGCAAAACAGTCTGAGGACAGGCTAAACTCTAGGCTACCAGACCAATTAGAGAGCGTGTTAGTCAACAACGAGATGCGATTGGAATTCGCCGTTGAAAGCTTCAGGTTAATAGGTTAGCAAGCCGGCGGCGGCGCGGTACCTCAATACTTAGATGTATATTCTCAAACGAGGCAAACGTGTCCCGCTCGGACTGCTGGGTCAGGGAAGACCCAGAACCCGAACTCGGGTACCGTGACGTGGACACTTGGGTCAAAACACCATCGTCAAACACTGGGTTCTCTCTCAGAGTATTGTCAAAGGCATAGGGAGCAAGGCCAGGCCTGCAGGAGCACGGGGGGCAGAGGAACAAAGGTGGTGAATGGGAAATCAAACACAGACCACATGCACCGCACTAAACCCAAGCGTCGGTTCATCCACTTACACCAATGTCACCGCCTTTCTGGTCTGGACGCATTTCTTGTTGACGAAGAGGAGGATGGCGAGCACGGTGCCCACCAGGCAGAGGCTGCCCACCAGGCAGGTGGCGATGAGGGAGGGGTCCAGCGGCACCGACACCAGCTCACTGCAGCGCTCCCCGTGGAAGTGCCAGTACTTGCCCACAGGACACCTGATCGCCACGGCACGGAGGAAGCACAATGTCGGGCTGGGCTCTCAATCCTCATGCCTCCACTACTGTATGTACACCACGCTGTGTGAGCCTCCACTACCGTATGTACACCACGCTGTGTGAGCCTCCACTACCGTATGTACACCACGCTGTGTGAGCCTCCACTACCGTATGTACACCACGCTGTGTGAGCCTCCACTACTGTATGTACACCACGCTGTGTCCACTACCGTATGTACACCACGCTGTGTGAGCCTCCACTACTGTATGTACACCACGCTGTGTCCACTACCGTATGTACACCACGCTGTGTCCACTACTGTATGTACACCACGCTGTGTCCACTACCGTATGTACACCACGCTGTGTGAGCCTCCACTACCGTATGTACACCACGCTGTGTGAGCCTCCACTACTGTATGTACACCACACTGTGTGAGCCCACGTTCACTCGTTCATTTATTAAATAAACCCTCCACTGAGTCAACCAATTGTTAGGCCTTTGCTGTGTAAGGCTTGGGCATGATGTCATGTGTCATTCAATCATTCATTTACCCCCAACATTATTCAATCAATCGTGAATTTGTTAATTAATCCACTGGTCAAAATGGATTACTTAACTATCCCACTTTGGTGAATTTAGTTAATCAATCAAGCATGTATTCCTTCATTCATTATTTGGCCTCTGCATTAACGTATTTGTACATTCATTAATCTGTGCATTCATATTCATGCAATGAGTCATTCATACATTCCTGCATTCATTCATTCATCACCCCCGGCAATCTTTGTATCGTTCTTGCAATCATGTGTATTCATTGGTCTCCGCATTCATGTAGTCCTTCACTCATTCATTCATTCATTCATTCATCAATCCATCCATCCATCCATCCATCCACCCACTCACTCACTCACTCACTCACGCATTCATTCATTCATGCACTCACTCACTCATTCATCCATCCATCCATTCATTCATTCATTCATTCATTCATTCGTTCATGCATTCATTCACTCATTCATGCATTCACTCATTCATTCATTCATTCATTCATTCGTTCATTCAATCGTTCATTCGTTCATTTCATTGCACAGCCCTCATACTTGCAAGTGGCGCCGTGTCCGGGGATGATCTGGCAGACGCCGTCGTTGAGGCAGTAGTCTGGCTGCAGGGTGCAGGTGCTCTGGCAGGGCAGCCCGCTGGTGGTGACGTAGCCCGGGTCACACAGACACTCAGCCTCGCCCGTCCAACTGTTGACCACGCAGCGCGAGAACTCATTGCAGGCCAGGAACTTACAGGGGTCTGCTTGGTCAGCTGGAGACGGGACCCAGAGGAGGGGGGGAAGGGATGAGAACACACACACACACACGGCTGGGGAACAGGTGAGGGAGTCGTTGATTCAACAACATGGAGAAGGCAACAGCGTTGCTCACCTGTCCCTCAATGCCTACAGAGTGTGCGGAGGAAGGAGAGGACGTGGTGATTGACGAAGAAGGACGCCGTCTGCATGCGGCACGGCGTGGGGTTTAATGAGGAGCCATTTGCAGGACAGGAACCATTGATACCGTTGGCAGACATTTCGGTGACCTTGTTGTTCGAATCGATAAGACCTCAAAAGCCTAATTGAGATCTGGGTTTTATAGGGGATGTCAAGCATGCTAAGTGCCAATAAAGTTTCCGAGATTCAGATTTTTTTTTTTTTTTGACACTTTTGCCCCAGGTCACTTTTGCCACTCTGTTCCAAAGAACAAACATAAGATGTAGAGGAATGTATCCAACAGTTGCACCAGGCATGCATCTTAATTGAGAAGGGCATGTTACCATAACCTAATGTGAAATCAATTATAATGCCAAGACTGCAGGGAAGCAGAACATTCTGCCGAACCCTAAATTAATTCAAAATTAGTTCTGGCAATGCACGTAATTAAAAAAGTTAAACATTTCTTTCTTCTATAATTCCATCAATGCAGAAAGGAACCAGCACAGAATTGCCCCAAGCCTGGTGAACGGTGAAGGTACGCCTCAACAGGAGTCCCCAGCCTGGGGGGAAACTCTGCTGACGGAGCAATGTCAGACATGATCACAACAACACTTACACTTGTGCAGCTCCCCGCCAGAAGGCTCATTCGCCGCAGTCCGCAGCCTACCTGTAAGCACCTTTTAGCAAGATGTCTCACAACATCTGCTTGATCCTTAACGATCCTCCGGTTGATAGTGGCTTTGGATTAAAGTGCCTGCTATAGCCGACTTAACGTAAATGTGAACTGAGCGTCTCTGAATTCCCCCGTCGCCACGCTTGGGACAAAATAATGTTTTTGTCTCCGGCATGCGGCATGACCAAATCACCGTTCACTGAATGAGCACACAGTTAAAACTCAACCACCCCCCCCCACCCACACACACACACACACACACACCCACAGACCCCCACACACACTCCCCCATCGTACCTGGCTCCACGTCCAGGGAGCGGCTGTCGATCTCTATGTCCAGCCTCTTGGCGGCGGCGCTGCAGAAGTCCTCCAGCACGCAGTGCACGGCCTGGGTGACGTTGTGGGGCACGGGTCGGTCCAGCCTCATCCTGCTGTTCACCACCACGCTGCCGTTACGGAAGTTCAGGATCTCCAGCTGCTTGAAGCCCGTCAGGTTGGACTGCAGGTACGGGAGGAGCTGGGAGGGGGGGGGAGAGAGAGAGAGCATTAGAGAGAGAGAGGGAGAGAGAGAGAGAGAGATCGATATTTGTCTAGACTATGTAAACTACAAAAATGTCAAAAGAAAATGGATGTAATGTAATGTATGTAACCTATACAATAAGCATTTGTCAACGTCAATACAGGCAATTCAAATGAAATATACATTATGGAACGAATAACTTCCATGACAAAATCAATTTCTTACGGAACGAAGCATACAAAATCATTATTTTTGAGGCAAAAAATAACACTCGTATATATATAATCGTTAATATGTGGGCCATTTGTAGCTCATTTATAAATCATTGTGCCTACGACATCCTATGGGAGGGGGAAAAGTTTCATTCATTCTTGATTCTGGGAGGAGAAAGTTTTCCATCAAGATCTTTAATTGAAAAGTGAACTCTGTTTGTTTGAGAGTACATCCAATGGAGCACTTGGACAATTAGTTCATCCTCCTGAGATCAAGACCAGGCGAGTGGAACCGCCCACGGTTAGACAGCCAGAGGGAGCAACACTTAATGCAGAAAGGTGTGTGGGGGGGGGGGGGGGGGGGGGTGGACTCTGCAGTGGCACGGCTGAGATTGTCAGAGCGCTGCAGAAGTTGTGTTACTCAGGGAACAGCGGAACAACTTAAAACCAATTCAATAGCACGCCATTGTGATGATTGGATTTAATCCACAGAATCCATACGTGCATCATGATACAGTATGTAGGTTAGGTTAATGTAGTGGAAAATGAAGAGAATGAAATAGAGCAAATGATGTGAAGCCCCAGTGTACCACCATGGACCGACGCTGACCTCTGCATCAATCTCATTACTATACAATGTTCATTATCACAACGCTGGACAAATTGGGTCCATATTGTATGGCTAAAGACATGCTATAGCTAAAGGGTATCAATTCACACCAGAAATGCCAGAAAACTGCACTTCACCGAGTGCCAGAGAATAAATGGAACATTTAGATTAATGTGACCACTAGTTGGATCGAATAGGCCAGGATCTTAAATAAAGCCCAATAAATAATAAATTCCTTTTGTTGAACAAATTGGAAAGTTAAGCGAGCGCAGCAGCGAGACACCGTTGCCAAAAAGCTAATCTACAGCCCATTATTGCTTTAAGAAGTGTATCAGCGTGGAAAGAACCCCAAATAAGTACAGCAGGTCCTCCCACCACCGTATTGCGTGCGTTTGCATCAAGTCGTGTTAATGCGCCCCCACGCACGCGTTCAGCAGCCACTCCGCTGGTGTCATTGAAGGAGCGGTGACCGACACAGGATCCTTTCATCGGCACACGTGCAGATTGCAGATGCTCTCTGTAACGCGCTGCGCTCCCAGAAGCGGGACCCCGATGCACCGCCATGTGAGCGGGGCGAGATTAGGGTGCTGAGAGGATCTGGCCTACCCCCGCGCTCCCTGCCCCGCGCCTCCCTGCCCCGCGCCTCCCTGCCCCGCGCCTCGCTGTGGAGCAGCAGATAAGAGGCCTGAACCCCCGAAGCCCCTGCTTCTGATCTGATGCTCACTGCACTTATCACCGGCCCACAGTATGGGACCGGGCCCACTAATGGTCCCTGATAGAAAATAACAAGGAGGGACAGGGAGAGGGAGAGAGAGGGCCATGGAGAGATGGAGATAGAGAGGCAGCTGGGAGAAAGAGAGAGAGGAGCGACACAGCAGGGGGAGAGAGAGGAGAGGGAGAGTACTACGGTGAGATGGAGATAGACTGGAGGGGGAGAGAGAGAGAGAGAGAGAGAGAGAGAGAGAGAGATCCATCGCGTGTTATAAATTATTCTGTACAGACGGGAGGCACGT
>OMKI01020102.1:0-13549 GCA_900302315.1 Phycis blennoides | reverse complement strand
AATGAAGATGAGCATCCTAACAGAAATGTAATGGCAGAAAGGCTACTTAGACCGCATAATGATGTGATACATTTTCCTGACCATATTTTAATCTCATATTATCGCCTGCCAAGACATTTAATTTTGAATTTGGTGGAAGAATTACACCAAGCTCTTGAGACGCCTACAAGAAGACATGGAGCCTTGCCAGTGCTACTGCAATTAACAAATGCTCTGCGTTTTTTTGCCAAGGGTGACTTCCAGACTGAGGTTGCAAGTCTGTCATCTGTGTCACAGCCGTGTTTTCGCGCAACCTCATGGAAGTCACACAGGCCATCTGCAATCTTGCACCTAATTATATTGGGTTTCCTCGCGGAGAAGAGCTCATACGTATAAAGGAGGAGTTTTTATGGCAGAGTGGGATGCCAGGAGTGATTGGGCTCATCAATGGGTCGCTTTTTCCAATCAAAGCGCCAAGTGGCCCAAGTGAGCTGATGCCGCAAGGGATACCATGCCATCAACGTTCAGGCTATGGTGATACGGCATTTTCAGGCTATGGTGATACGGCATTTGTTGGCAAAGTGGCCTGGATCCATCCATGATTCATTCATATTCAATACCAGGTAAGTCCTTCATAAACACTAACGTAACACGTAATAATTGTTTTATCGACTTTATCATAGGCTTCACTGAAAATACTATTTAAATTATGCAATGTGCCCATTTACAGTAATATCAATGCTTACCTGAGTGAGGGCAGGGCAAGTGGATGGCTTTTGGGGGACTTGGGATACCCCTTGAAACCCTACCTAATGACACCAATCATGAATGAGCAGACGGAAGCAGAGAGAAGATATAAAGTGGCACACAAAAGGTGCGGTAGCCGTCAGGAGAGGCTTTATGGTATATGGAAAGGAAGGTAAGACATGCTTTGGTGCCCTTTCCTTTCCTCCACTGCCTGCACTAATGACTCCAACACGTCTTGGCAAAAATTAAAAGCCCTCCTCTTCTTTGCGTCTGTACCAGCCATGACCCTTGTGTTATTTGCTGACTGTATAGTTTTTAACGTTTAACGGCTCATTTTTAACAGTTAATTTGCCGTGAAAATAACGCATTCTATCATTCTCGTGCACATTCTAATTGCAGAAACAGACGTAAATAGCCGCTAGCCATCACAAAAACAGATTGTCAGAACAGTTTTTCCTAAATAAAGATAAGATAGGACACCACAGATAAGATAGGAAACAGCCTTTAGGTTAGGAAACGCTTCCATAATAGGAAGTTAGGACATTTCCTATCTTTGGGTCCCTAACTTAAGTTAGGATGAGCAGTTAGGATTTGTTCTGTAATGAGGCCCCAGGTGAGGTAGTTATATACTGTATATGAACACCAAGGAACTTAAAGTGGCGGACTCTCTCCACTTCAGCTCCATTGATGTTCACTGGTGAGTGATGGGGTGTGTGACCCCCGCTGCAGCTTCCTGTGGTCCACTATCAGTTCCTTGGTCTTGCCTACATTGAGAGAGAGGTTGTTGTCCTGGTACCACAGTACCAGGGCATTAACCTCTTCTCCGTAGGCAGTCTCATCGCTGTCTGTGATGAGTCCCAGGATGGGTGGTCTCATCAGCAAACTTGATGATGGCGTTGGAGCAGGAAGTGGCAATGCAGTCATGCCTGTAAAGGGAGTATAGGAGGGGACTGAGGATGCAGCCCTGAGGGGCACCAGTGCTCAAAATGAGTGCGGAGGAAGTGAAGTTACCCACTCTCGCCACCTGAGGTCTGCCCACCAGGAAGTCCAGGACCCAGTTGCAGAGGGAAGGGCTCAGTCCTAGATCCTTGAGCTTGATGAGCTTCCCAGTAACAATAGTGTTGAATGCTGAGCTGTAGTCAACAACCAGCATTTGGACATACAGTATGTGTTCCTCTTGTCCAGGTGGGGGAGGGCTGTGTGAAGTGCCATGAATATGGCATTATCAGTGGAGCGGTTTGGGCGGTATGCAAACTGAAGAGGGTCTAAGGTGGAAGGAAAGGTGGAGATGTGGGTTTTGACTAGCCGCTCGAAGCACCTCATAATAGTGGAGGTCAGTGCGACGGGTGGTAGTCGTTCAGGCTGGTGACCTGGGCTCTCTTGGGGACAGGTACAATGGTGGAGGACTCAAAGCAGGTGGGGATCTCAGACAGTTCAGTTCAGGTTCAGGGAGAGGTTGAAGATGTCAGCAAAAACCTCAGCTAGCTGGTAGGCACAAGGTCGGAGGACACGGCCTGGGGTGCCATCTGGTCCTGGAGCCTTGCGGGGGTTGACCTTGTGAGGATCTGCTCACATCTGCTACAGATAACATTAGTGGGCATTCGTCCTTCTCTTCAAGCAACCTTGCAGCCGGGAAGGTGTTGCTTTCCTCAAAATGAGCGTAAAAGTTGTTGAGCTCGTCTGGCAGCAAGGCAGAGGGCTGAACAGCACCATTACCTTTAGGCTTTAGTGACATCTCACATCGGAGTGTCCAACTAGATGTATGATGGGTAGATAAGCTTACCAGTTGGTACAGGTCTATTGGGTAGACTGGTAGAAAGATCTGTTCATCATATATGGACAGAAGGAGAAACGTTGAAGGAAGATATGCATCCATCCAAGTTCCTACATTCATTCCAGCACAAATGGAAAGAGGAAACAGGGAGCGCTTGTAACACTAACAAAACCACAGAAAGGTATTCAAAGTAATGGTGAAGAAAAGCATGCCACTGGAAGTGAAAAAATTACTGGAAGATGTGGGAGGGCTGATGAAGATGAACTGGTAAATATTTGTTAAACATTTGATCCATCATGTGGACCAATACAAAAAGGAGGATTAGCTTTTTCTAATAGAACAAATATAATTTTTCTGTTTGGTTATTCAGGTAAACAGACTCTATACTACAGTATTTAATATAAGCAATAAGGCTCCTTACACAAATGTGACACACCTATCAGTATACTTTAAAGAAACATTCCATTCTGTATAGAAGCTTTGATGACCCAACTGACCCTTTTGTATTGGGGCGGCAGTAGCTCAGTGGGTAGAGCGGGTGGACAGAGCTAACGTCCACTAACCCTAGGGTCGGCGGTTCAATCCCCACTTCCAAAAACTGTCTGCATGTCAAAGTGTCCTTGAGCAAGACACTGAACCCCAACTTGCTCCCCAGGCTGCTGAACATAGCAGCCCGGCATTGTAAATAAGAATCTGTTCTTAACTGCCAATTCTGGTGAAATAAAGGTTAAAAAAGTGTCTGTCTGCTCTTACATATTTGATTTACAGGGCAGCGTATGATATTTGCCATCACCTCACATTTTTGATGAATTAACATTTGATTTGAGTCAAATTTGAATCTCCACTCTGATGGTCACCACTTTGGTGACCATCAGAGTGGAGACTCATGCATTCTTTAATTATTAAGCAAACTTGTGTATCACCATTATCTGCCACAAATTGAGAACCAATGCAATCCTGTGTCAGCTGCTGCAACACACATATCTACTGTGGATCAATAAAGAGCAAGTTAGTCCAGGTGCAGCATTCATGTACTTATGGCCTACTCAATGTATCCAAGCTTACACACAGTCCTCCTGTCACGGTCTGTCTGCCATGCCCACTCTACTACTCAATTCATCTGCCTTCACGGCTGTGCCGCATCAGGTAATTAGTGGAGGATACAGATTAGCCCTCCACTATTCACCTGGTGCCAGATTATATTAGCTGTTTCCTACATGCAAGTCTCTCCAGCGATTCACTCGTCTCCTGTCCCGGTTTACCGATCCTGACTGTCCCCGACTCCGATTCCCGTCCTTCCGGATCTCCGTTCGCCTGTCTCCTGTCCCGGTTTCCCGATCCTGCCTGTCCCCGACTTCGATCAACGTCTCGCCCTTCCTGATCTCCGTTCGCCTGCTTCCCGATCCCGGATTCCCGATCCCACCAGCCTCCGTTATCATCCATTTGGAAAGAAATAAAAGACTATTTATTTCTTTCAATCTCATCTGGTTTGTGCTGCAATTGGGTCCTACGCTCACCCGTTACACCTCCAGGGTGTTGAATAACCCCTTGGCCCTAATGACTTGCTGTATAGCATGGGAAAACTAAAGTGAGAGTGTTCCACCCAAATAAATCTTATACCAAATAACAAAATTGATGGTTGCAGTGAAAAATTTTGTTTATTTTAGTTTTTTTCACAATCAACATGTTGCATATGATTTTTGTGAATAGATACATTGACATTTTAAAAAGAGGTTTTAAAAATAGGTTCATTACATTTTATTTGACGATTATAGCACTGTGGTGTACAAAGTGGCTTTACATATCAACCAATAAAGCAAAATTAAACTGCAACTAACCGATTGATGTTGCGACTGATTTAGAACTTATGCAGTTTGAATCCCCCAGAAGACCATCGAGGATACGCTCACACATGTACAGGCACCGTGGGACATGGAAGAAACCTAAAGAAGAGAGTATATTGATTATTAACAGTAAGACAGTGTATGGGGACCATAGTTTGAACTATGATTAGAACAGCACAGAGCATACACAAACCATGAATGTATAAGATGTATAATGTAATAGAAATTGTCAAACCATTGAACTGTTAACATGGTGTCGCTTTGCCATAATAGGACAGCTAGTGGACAAACCCATGTGGACTTATTGTTTATGTGATTTAGTCTGCTTTCACCAGATGCATTGTATTATTGGATTGTCACACAGTTATTTCTTTTGTATTCATTGTACATGTTTGATTATTGTGGAGTCTGAACCCTATGAGCATCTTTTTCTATCTATCACAGACACATTTGGTTTCAAGCAGGTTGTCAAGCATCCTATCCACAATGGTTGGAACACGTTGGATCTTTTCTCAACTTATGGTTATGAAATTCTCAAAACTCAACTCAAAACCTATTTTGAGTTGACACTGACAGATGGCAATGGCATTTCTAAGAAATTACACTCAAGCTTTTACACCTTATCAACACCTTTAAAGTATGCATATTCCTTATGGTGTGGTACATGGTGTATGAATCAGATGGGGACTCATCTGTAACTGGGACTGAAGTTGCAATTATGTCCCAAATAAATAGATTTTACTCGCATCATTACTAGCTTCATTCGACTTGAACTCGCCAACAGCGCCTCATAAAGTCAGACAGGTTTAGGGAGAGGTAAGAGGGAGAGAGAAGAGTACTGAGTTCCATTGTTAAAATTACCTTTTGGAAATCAACATAGGCTATTTTATTTTCGTCAGCCAGATTGGGACAGCGATCGCAAAAATATAATAGTACTGCATTACTTTGGCCAGAGTTCCACTTGAAATAAGGTTATAACATTTCCATAGAAAAAGCTGTTTTGACATTAAATGCAATATTTTCATTGTTGTTTAGACTTAATTATGAGACTTAATTCTGACTCATAATCAGATACTAACAACTTGTCTTGGGCTCTAGCTCAAAGACTTCAGGCTGAACTTGCTGTGTCAGGTCATGGAAACTAGGGACACAAGTCGTTTTGGGGCATTTTGAGTTATTCACAGATTCTGAAAGTGTAGTTTCCAACGATGTGTAACACATGGAAATCTGATAATATTTGGAGAAGTTGTGGCCATTTGAAAGTAGGCACATCACAAAAGCTAAAACTGAGAAAAATCCTCCTAAAGATTTGCAGTTGTCACCTCTTTCTATTGGCACACCCGATTTCAAACACAAAATGTATACTTTTAAAGAAACCAATACTGTTATCTGAAACATGGAGAGGCTTCTCTGTGATCTCAACTAACAGATTCAGCAAAAAAACAAAAATCACAAATTTTGAAAAAAATCACTTCTTTGTTAATTTGCGCAAATGTTGTGTTGGCGACTTGTGTCCTTGGATTCCATGACCTGTCATCTCTGAAATTAATACATCAGAAACAAAAAATTATATAGCCTTTACTTCATAGAATTAGTAGTTAAGATTTTGTTTGACGCACTCTGGATTTTAATAGTAGCCCATTTCTGATTGAGTATCCCATATGCCTTTACCTTTAAACGGACCTCCTTTGAAATCCAAGGCCACCTTCCCTTCTTGTGTTAAATAGCCAAACCATTCACCATTTTCAGGATCAGAGAACTGAAAATAATAAGAAATTATTACGGAAGAAACTGCCTTGCCATGTATTAGAATCAATCTACAATTTCTGTAATAAGGTGGGATGGAAATTGACTCACATGGCTAAAGGTGTACTCAAAAACCTCAGAGAATTTATCCAGGAGAGTTGGTTTCTTGGTATCATTGTAAGCCATCAACAAAGCAATAAGTGCCTCACAGTGAGGCCACCACAGCTTCATACTCCATTCCAACTGATTACATGAAAAAATAAATACTTCTGTCAATATAAAAAATTCAATTCACATTTTTTCCTCAATATCTATTTGATATAGGAGTTGCCTATGTTTTCCTCTGCCTTGCTGTCACTTCATGAATAGGTTTCGTGGAAGGACATGGACATTTGCAAATTAATAAATCAGCAGGTTTCAGGTTTCATTACATAACTTAACAACTGTACAACTTGTATACTGCTTTAGTATTGCTAATATTTCATTATATGGTTACACTTTCACAGTAATTGATTGGCAGCCCATTAAACATTTTTTAAGTAAAATTCACTTAGACAAATGAGTTACTCATTGGATTACATTTTTATATTTTTATATCTTCATTGATTTATTGTCTTGACTAATAAGGAACCAATTGCAAGAAAGTGCATATTAGTCAATATATAGTTACACATACATACATACATACCCATACTAGCAACCACTCAATTGCCAACACATACACAAGTTGTCATATTGTTTACTGATGCATGCATCTTACATTTTTATTCACCAAAATAGAAAAATGTGTCTATAGTTGCTTCATTCTTAGTCTGAACCCTTTATATACTCTATGATACACACACCGCCTCCCCTGCCTTTTCCAGACTACATTTTTCGGTCCCGGCAATGAACGGAGAGGACCCCAGGTAGGATGGCCGAGTCAGGGACCGAGGGATCCAGCCACGTCTCCGGGAAAACAAAGACATTACAGTTCTTGATGTCCCAAGTTCATCCAGCTTATTATCCAAAGATTGGACATTTGCTAAGAGAGCTCCTCAGCCTGACCAGGACCCCAGCCCTTTTCCCTCTTTTCCTTCGGCAGCACTTCTGCCCAGGTAGCCCAGGTAGCCACGGTATGGTAAGTCCACACAAAGAAGAGTCTGTCAGTGAACTTCCAGGTTGCGAGTTGAAAAAGTTTGATTGTATGTCCAGCAGAGTTTGTCTATCATATGTGTTAAGAGCATTGATAACATAAAAAGATAATGAAAATAATATAAAAAAAAAGAAAAAATGCAAAGTTGAGGAAGATCCCGAGCACCGGCAGCCTGCTTCACCGGCGCCATCTTGCTGCCATCTTGCTGCCACCCACTCGTGATGTCTCGGGCAGATGTGTGCAAAACCTTTAAGAAGGTAAAGGCACACAAAACTCCTGGTCCAGACAATATCCCTGGCCGTGCTCTCAAGGCATGCACATATGAACTGGCAGATGTCTTCACAGACATCTTCATCTACATCAACCTTTCCCTGCTCCAGTCTGTAGTCCCCACATGCTTTAAGAAGACCACCATCATCCCGATCCCAAAGAAACCAAACGTGAGCTGCCTAAACGACTACCGCCCAATAACACTCACTTCCGTGCCATGAAGTGCTTTGAGCGGTTAGTCAGAGCTCACATAACATCCTCCCTGCCCACCACATTTGACCCACTCCAGTGTACCTACAGGCCTAACAGGTCCATGGATGATGCGATAGCATTCGCACTGCACACTGCCCTCTCCCACCTGGATCAGAGGAACACATACATGTATGTGCAGATGCTGTTCTATCGATTACAGCTCTGTTTCTAACAGCATAGTGCTGTCCAGACTTGTCGCAAAGCTCAGAGACATCAGTTCCACCTTGTGCAGCAGGATCCTGGGCATCCTGACAAGCAGGCCACAGGCTGTAAGGATCGGCAACGCCACCTCCTCCACACTGAGCACTGAGCCCTCAGCACCGGTGCCCCCCAGGGATGTGTCCTCAGCCCCCTGCTGTTCTCCCTGTTCACCCACCCAGCCAGTGATGCACAAGGAAGGCCCAGTGGATCATCTCGGACCCCAGCCATCCCAGCCATAGACTGTTCATGGTCCTACCGTCTGGCAGACGGTACAGGGGCATCCGGACCAGAACCAGCAGGTTTAGAGACAGTTTCCTCCCACAAACTGTCAGGCTACTGAACTGCTGAAAACACTTGCACACACACCATACACACATACACGATTGGACCCCCACCTCACCCCCACCCACCCCCCAAAATACACATACACACACACACACACGCAGACACACTGGCCACTATACATTACATAGCTGCTATGTCTCTGCACCTCTGCACCTTATGTTATTTTGCACCATCTACTTGTCTACCTCTGTGAGCATTTCCCTATGCTCTTGTACTTCCATTGTCCATTATTCATTATTCACTATTCAACTTATCTACCTCACCGACTTTATTCCGACACTTATTCTACTATTCTGTCACTTATTTGATTTGATTTGTTATGATTTATATGCATATATACTATTTTTATTTTATCTAATTTGTATTTCATTATGCAAAGTTGAGTTCACCCGAGCTACAAGAATTTCACTGCCGGTAATGATGTACATTGTTATCTAGTATGTGACCAAAAATACCAAACTTTTTGTTTGGTATTGCCCTTTTAAATTAAACCCTTATATGTATATATGTAAGCTCATTCACAACTTAATTACAAATGTAATACATTCTGATTATTTATAAAATAAGCAGAATCCAACATGATTAAATAAATCATAATCAATTATTGATTATTTTATAAAGCATCTAATTAGTTAAATGACAATAACGAAAATCTAAAGTTACATTCAGACACCTTGAGAGGGTTCAAAAGTTTTTTGTTCGAATTGTACATTACCAACATGAGCTAAAGATACACAATACTTGGCAATAATGAGCTAAAGAAAAATAAATACCTGGATAGGACAGTGACCATCCACATCCAAGAAGTAAAAAAGTCCACCATGCTCTTTATCCCAGCCTCTTTGAAATTGGAGTTCAATGAATTTGTTGATAGCTGTCAACTGCAGTGATTCATCACCATTTTTTCCACAGTACTGCAGCAGGAACCATCCAGCTTCTAAAGCATGTCCTGGACCAGGTAGATGCACATGAAGGATACACAGTGTTAGCAACTACAATTGTGTTTAACAAAGTGTTTAACAAATGTTTCTAATGCATCACATAACAGTTCAAACTTAGAGCCTTTAACAATCACCCTGATCTTTCTAGTTCAGTCTGGCATCAATCACATTTAAGAGTAATTTCTTCTTTAATACTTCTGAATGCAATAAAAGACTTGTAAAAAAAAGCACTTAACACTGAAGCGTGCATTTAATGTTTAAATCATGGTAATTATCCCAGAAATGTGATAAAAGATGGGAAATGCAGGCAATGGGGCAAAATTACTTACAACTACAGGAGCGGTAACTAATTTGGGACTTTGGCTTGCACTGTGTTAAATTACAGATTTCCTTTGATTGTGGCATTGTGTTAATTAGTTAGGTTAGATTTTCCATTCCAGGCGCTCTTGGTATGCACATAGCACATAACAAATTATATAAATGATAGTTACTTGAGTTACTGTGACAGCCTTAATGCGAACACTGTGACACATGGTTGTTTTCTTTAGGTTTGTGAGAAGTCGTTATCCTATTCAAGACAATATCTTTCCATTCATTTGGGTTAGCCGGTGACTTGAATATGTAATTTTCTTTTAAAAGATATGCCAAATCCCCTATCTTTCTCTCACATGCTCAATTTATGAAGTAGACCATTTTATAAAATTTCTACTGCGTTATTCTTAGTTTCATAATGCATTGAGAAAACACAGACCACATCACATACTGTATTATTTCAGAACAGAACAATTCCTTATTGAGGCAGGTGACAGCCAGGCCTGATGTGATCTGTTGAAATTAGGATGAACGTTGCTCGTTCTGAATGCAGAAATGCGTTCAGTAATGTTAAGTAGAGTTTCATTCAGTGATGGATTTGCTCAATTTGGGCATTTTCCACAGGTTTTCCATGACTGGAAAACAACTTTTTGAAATCAAGGTTTTCCAGGGCGCGTGGGAACCGTGTATAATACAACTACTCTAATATAATGTGATTTATAATCATGGAGTTGGTGTGAAATATGCATTCACGTGGGATATATTAAGACCATGCACGGCCCACTCTATTGTTTTCCTATGGGGCTGCAATTTCAGGGAGGGGACGTAGCGAAGCACCTCGCAGTTGAAATATTCAAATAACTTTGATCTACTGTGCCGCTTGACGTAACATGACAACCATTTGCAGTACGGTCCAAAAAGATAATGTTTTAAAGCCGTGGCAGATTTTTTATGTGTTTTAAACTTGACCTAGCTACGGGCAGGGTGTCTCACTGCGTCTTTATACTTTGATGGTCTAGTGGTGCGTTTCAATCAAAAGTAGTAGACATACATTCAGAGCTTTGAGCCCCTCCCCACTCTCCCTCACTAAAGCTGGAGATTACATAGAATGCATGAGTGAGATATGCTGAACACTGGGCAGCACTTCAGCTAAATTTCAGCATAGAGTTTGAAACCTAGCAGAACAACTATAGTCATTGTCATTCAAAAATTAAGGAATTAGAGGAAAAACAACAAATATTGAAATGTTTGAACACGAATAATGTTTGTTAATAAAAATGTTTAATGCCTTGGCATTTGCCGCATTCACAGCTGATATGGACTGCTCACCACTGGTTCACACAGAGTGCCTCATGCAAGCATACACATCTCTGAATCCGAGTATATCGTTTTTGAAACTTGCAGAGTTGCTGATACTAAGCCTACTAATTACTAGCCTAATATGGTTCTGAAACATTAAGTACAACCCGGAACCCTGCAGCATCAAGAACTAATCATCATTGAGACGTAAAGTTGGTTGCTTCCATTATCATGTTTTTTTAAGTCTCAAAAATCGTGTATTTTTGAGACTGTGAATACCTTTCATGACTGCTCACAGTCCTAGTTACGATATTGTTATGATAAAGCAATTAAATTTTAACTACTTTTTAACTAGTTCTTAATTATTAAAACAATACGTAATATGTTTGAATAATTAGTAACAGTATGTAATTTGTAGGGAACACCTTCATACCCATTATCATTGTTTCTGTGGAGAACTGTCGGACCTAGACCTGTCATAGACATGTCATGTCATACTGTTCCCCTGCAATTCAAAGCAGCCTACTGTAATCAACTGTAACAGTCAATAATTGTATAGTTAGTACAATATCTATATGAGACTCAATCCAAAATAAGTCTAAATGGTATGTATACATTAATAAATAGTTACAGTCAGGCCAATAATGCATATTGTTACAGAGATTCATATTTACGATATCCCATTTTAAGATATTCACAACATCAGGAACGGTGTGGTTAGAAGTTGTCATGCTATATGAGAGGAAAAAGTTACCTGGGTTCTGCAGTCGCCCCTGGCAACCATTCAGTTCAGCTCCCTCCAAAGAAACATTCTCCAAAATAGCCATGCCACCTCTCTGTACAAGAAGAAAGTTGAAGTTTATACTCAAATTCAGTGCAAGCTACATATTGGGTGTTCAAAATCTTCAATAAGGTTGAAAATGTTCTTCATCAATTATAAAAGAGCTTGTAAATTGCTCAATTAAAGTACCTTCCATTACATCATGAATCATGAATCATTCTCACTCATCTCATCTCCAGTTTACTCATTATTTGAATAAACTAGTTTATAGCAGTCGTGAGAATATTAAATATAATCACACTACAATAATTCTGCCTTGCTATTGTGAGGTTTTAGTACCTAATACCTAATACCTAATACTCATGACTTTTCTGTGATTATTGTCTTTTATAAGTTTACCTGTGACCATAGATGGTTTTTGAGCACTGCAGTTTAGCACGGTTAGCGCTACTACTACTACATTTTGGTTTGCAAATGAAGGAATTGGTGGTTTGCACGCTAAGCCACACGCCCTTCAGACCACATGCACAAATTAAATTTATTCACAATAGTGATGGTCAACTCGGATCATTTTAAGGATTCGGGTTATTCTGATGTGTTGATGTTATTGTAGGGATCCGGGTGAAAGATCTGAGTAGGGAGTGATTCGCTCATTACTAATTCACAATTCTCAAAAGAGCTCCTCACCTCAGTCAGTAACTACAATTAGGTGCACTGCTGTTCGTGATCAATTGGTCTTTTCATGACTTTGTTTAACTACCTTGTTTGGCTATAGAATAATAACCATGTATGTATGAATGAGTTTAGATGAAAAATCTAAACTCTGAAGATGTGCACACACTTGCAATCGTTGAGGGCCAGGCGCGTAGTCACATAAGGGCCAAGGTGGGCCAGTGCCACTATGATTGACAGCTGGCCCACCCTATCAGAAGTGCCTGGCATTAACTTGAAATTCAAGGAACGAAAAAATAGCTGCGCTATTAACTGCTACAAATATGTCAAAACAAACGTCATTGGTGTATTTTTTTAAGAAACCAAGATTAGATTTTACCACTACATTCATTAATACACAGGACAAGATGTTATTATCCCTTGTGCCATCATCCAAGGTAAACACACGCAGAAGGCCAGCTCAGATAGAACCAAGCATACAACACATGAGTGACATAACCACCATTAGGTACAACAACACCATAGCAGACATCAGGCTACGCCATCATAAATCTACAGAGTCATTCCTCAGGTGGCACCATTCACCCATTACCTAGCCTAGCCAACAACGGTATGCGGCACATCATTGGGGTTATCAAGTGGGCACCTTCCTTCACCGGTGTTTCGTTAAGTTAGGCCCACGACACCTCAAGAAGGCTTAACTGTGTATTCCAGCGTCCTGGAAACACACCCCTCTTTGCCACCACCGCACAATTCCCTCTAAACCTCACCATTTAGCGCCTGCCGTCACCGTACCTTACCGTTGTCCCTACCGGGAACCCCAACTACCAACCTTCCTCCTTAGCCAAAGCCACTCGCTTGCACTCTCCGCTGCTTGCGACATACTCTTTGTCGCCAGTTTCATGCGCCGTCCACGTATGCCCAACTCCGTTAGGAGTGCAAACGCGGACTTTGCCACAAAACCTCGGCAGCCAACTTCCACCGGCCGTACCCGAGCCCTCCATCCTTGCTGCTCTGCATCCGCTGCTAACTCTGCATACCTAGCCTTCTTACGCTCGTACGCCATGTCAACACGGTCTTCCCAGGGGACCGTGAGCTCGATAAAATAAACCAGCTTCAACGCTTCGGACCACAGTAACATGTCTGGTCGTAATCTAGTGCTAACTATTTCTGCCGGCACGATTAGCTGTTCACCTAGGTCTACCTTCATTTTCCAGTCTCCGCCCATTCCCAGCTGCCCTGGGAGTGGGC
>OMKI01020083.1:0-17458 GCA_900302315.1 Phycis blennoides | reverse complement strand
GACCCCCCCCCCCCCCCCACACACACACACACACACACCCCAGAAAGAACCTTTAAAAATCTACTAAGAGTCTGACGATGAAAAGCCAAGTGGGCCTATGATAGCACGAAGGCTACAGTAGCATCGGGGGCAGTGCCTTCCCTTCACATATAGCAGAGGCAGAAAGAAGGAGAGTTCTCCTGGGGTTCAGTGGGAGGCTATTCCACGGAGCGCCGGCTTCCTCCGCGCATGCTAATTGGAGACCATAACATTAACCCGCAGGAGTGAACCACGTTAGCGTCACCGGCAGAGACGACTGCCGAGCGGCGACGAGTTGGAAATCAAAATCAAAATTGCACCAGGTGGAAAGCATTTGTGCGGCGGCAGATGAAAGGACGGGCCGTTTATGTGGTCGGCCGCCGCCAGAGGCACCATCTCCAAAAGCACACGTCATTAAATCTAATGGGGTGTATTACTGTGTACCGGAGTGGCCACCTGGCCGCCGTGTGTGAAATGTACAGGGTAGCCCGGCGTGCCTAGACTCCTTCCCTGGGAAGAACAGGAGGACACAACAAAGGGCAGGTAGCAAACACATGAGGTAGAGCACAGCACATGCAGCAGCTTCCTCAATAACTCCTGGTCAGAGACAGAGCCTCTGGTTGGGGTGGTTACCATTGATTACGATTGGGATTAAGTTTAACCAATCCGAAACAAATGGGAGGTGCCAAGGTGGGGAAGACCAAGAGGGGATATAAAGGACATACATCCTCAAAGTGTGTGTGTGTGTGTGTGTTCAAGTTCAAGTTCAAGCTTTTTATTGTCATTACATCCAGGACATGACGAGATTACAGTAGCTGCCACAGTAATAGTGCATTTAAAAGAAGAAAGGGAGAAAGAAGAAAGAAGAAGGCCACAAAAATAGCAAAGATAGCACACATACTTAAAATTTAAAAACAGTGCCGATTCAAACACTGAAAAGTGGTAGTGCAAATGAGGGTGAGAGAATAAATATGAAGTTATGTATGAGGTAGATTGGGCTGTAGATAAATAAATAAATATGAATATGAAAGTGTGTGTGTGTGTGTGTGTGTGTATAAAGGAGTAAATCCTTTGATCGGACGTCAAACCGCTGGAGGAAACATCTGGGACAGAAGATGGGGCATCGCTGCATGCCAGGAATCAGGACCCGCCTCTTTCCAAGGTGAGGATAGAGGTGCTTTAGGGGAGAATACATATGGGCCAATCAGAAAACAAGCACTCATCACTGTGATCCTGATATTTAGTTCCAGATTGACCTACCTGCTCACTTGTAGCATATTCGTAGAGCAATGACAATTGTGTAAATCTGTATGTCAATTTCAAAACAGTAAAATAATTAATATACCATATACAATGGGGATGGTCATTGTATGTGGTAACTGTATATATGTTAAACCGCCATCTTAATATTCCAAACAATAATTGGTCAGTCTTAATGGCTCCTGTCAACACGTCATCTAAGCGGGGTACCTTGTCCAACATTGAATGGACAAAGGTTGTACATGGACTTACAGGTTCACCGACCACAACGTGCAGCCGAAGAGTTAGAGTTCTCTCTCGCAGGTCATCCAAGATAAAAAGGGAAAAAAAACACACAAAGAAAAAAAAAGATAATTGAATGCCAGGCAATCCAACACCACGGCGTTGCGAACCACACCGCTAATTACATAACACACATGGAGGACGACGGAAAACAAGACTACGGCGCGCGGAGGGGACCGGCGTGTTTTCGAAATGAGCCGAGGCAAAACACGTTGTACTCCACAGAGCAAAGCGTGTATTATTCATGTTAACTTAGCAGGGACACAAAAAGAACATATTGTCTCCTCGTGTTTAATTAATGAGATCAGGCAAGTATTAAGCACGGGTGGACGGGGGTGGGATCAGATGTCCACCAGAGAGCCAGGCCCGAGATCACACTCCAGATCACTTTCCCTCGTTAGCGATCCCCGCCTATGCAGGACCAAGATCAGCGATGCGCATGCAATCACTTTGCTGTGACTTTCACATCTGCGATTGTGATCGTTTAAAAAAAAAAAAAAAAAAAGACTGTGGTTGTTGCATTCCCAATCAAAACGAACAACGAAACACCGAGCAGCACACTACGACGGGACTAAGAGGTTCCGAAAGGCTTTACGCATGCCCATAACGTCCACGGAAATGTTCCCAAAGGTATCTGCTTCCCTGCGTGTAAGGGTTCTCCGGTCCCCGTCTATGTAAAAGCACCCGCTTAGCAGAACAAAGAGCATGGGACGGTCGTTCAGGTAAGAGGTAAATCAGCTGGGCCCAGCTGGACACATCAATACCTTGTGCACCTTTTTAGTATGCCATCCAAACAGTGCAAAGGAGGTTAACAAATTACTTAATTGTTCCCTTTACATCAACTCTTATTTCCCCCAGCATGTTTTCAGGGGTATCCTCATGACACGGAGGTTGTCAAACATATATTGACACGCATGTAAGCGTCTTCCATTCAAAGGCCACTATCCTGAACTGCTCTTGATCCTCTACCGTTAATGGCAGGTGCAGTTGGGCCGGTTCATGTTGTCTCAAGTTTTGGAAGTCACATGACTATTTCCACATTGGCTTCTTTTCAGACAGCTTCCCGAGCCACGCCCATAACACAGCGGGCGAGAGGGTTTCAAACAGGGCAATAACAGGCCCCTCTCCAAGTAAGTAACAGAGTTCAATTACTCAACCACATTTTGCTTGATAAATACTGTGCATAACATTATCACATTATCCACAAAGCTACTTGCATCTTTGATGTATGATCTCAAGAAACTACTGCCACAAATTAGCTCTCGAGTCCTGTAGACCATATGAGGAAGTTTCAAAGTGTGTTCACACCTTCACATTTCATCAATCTTTTCAGTTAATCTTTCGTCAGTTTCTCATCCAAGGGTTGATTTGAAGTCGCGGGAGTCATGTTATGTTATGAACTGTATTCATACTCAAACACTTGTGTATTTACTTATAATGGTGGCACAATGGACAGCTTCAGCACATCCAATATAAATTGCTTCATTGCACATCAGTAGACGACCGTAAGCTCCATTACTTTCCATCTGGCCTGGACCATTGTCTGCCTCCTGGTGTGATCTTCTCAGACGACGACGGACGGAGGAGCAGAGCCGGGAAAGCTAACCCCCCAGGACCCCACAGCAGGGGAACGGGAAAGGGCGTGTCTTTGTCCGGGAAGCCCTGCGTCGCACCGGTGCACGGGCGGGTAGACTGGTCCGCCAAGTACGGGGCCAATCGCAACCGCTAGCGGCTAGTGGGCAGCGCTGCACCCAGAGCTCGAGGGGAGAGGTCCTCTACAGAAGAACAACGATCTATGTGGTTTCACTTTTCCAATGCATTTATTTTTGTCTGGGAAAAAAAATGTTTTCCATTAATGTCCCTGCGGACATTAATGGAAAAAAAAATTTTTCGCAGCATAATACAATTTTATATTCAAACAGATAGGTGTAAACAGGTATAGAATACATGACATTACATATCTAGGGCCTTTTACAGAATCGGTTGAATGAACCACTGTACACATTGTGGAAACCATCATGTAGCATTGTCAGTTGTCCCATTGTCAAAGAAAAGTGTGTCCTTATTATTCGTTCGTAGAGGCTATGTTTTCTTTTACTTTTTATCCTAACCAAAACATTCAAGAACATAGTTGATGGTCTTGCGTTCATTTTTCCAAAATGATATAAATCACACTTTCTTTCAATGACAAACCACATAAAAGTGGATTTTCAGGTTCGGTGTGTCCTTGTGGTCATTCCAACTATAATCTTCCCCATCATCATTCGACTGAAAAGAGATTAGACAAAAATGCACTGCTGTCAAGTATTTTTTATTTTTTTGCTGTATCTGTTCCGATGGGTAGGCCCTATTGTATCAGACAGTGACATAGATGGAGAGCATACATCGTAGCACACTTCGTCAACGCCATCAGCCCAGCTGGCATGCATTTGTGGGAGTTGAGAAACCCTAGTCCCATCACAACAACTCGTGATATTCCTAGGTTTGTAGTTGAAGGGAAACAGTCATCAGCAGGGTGGAAATCAATGGCGGGACGATGTGACTTTTGCACTGACAAACAACCCAAGTGTGGTTACTCACCAAGCGAAACCCATACATTTTTCAAATAAGCTCCGATTCTGGCCAATAAACCGAAGACGATACCGGCGACAAGAGAAGCGAGACTACCTGTATTGCGGAACACCCGGCGTGTACATAGAGGTCCAACAAGCATGCAGCTGTCCTCCAGGGATCTAAACAGATACTTTAGACCTTCCCTGCTTTAATAACGCCCACGATTCCCCCTGAAATCACCAACGCTGCGTACCCAAAGCCAATCCAATCTGTTGCCATTCTCAAATAGTGATTTAGCAAAGACAGGAGAATAGGCGTTGCGTCCAGGTAGTTGCATCCATAGGGATGAGTTGACGTGAACTTAAGACCAAGCAGTTGTAACCATGGTTGTAACGTCATTCATAAAAATATTTTTTACTTCCGGGTTACCCCAAGAAAGTAAAGCATAAACAAAGGTTTAGAATGGCAAAATAATTTAACATGCACATTTGATTTTAAAGATATATTTTAATATAAAATCAGGGCAATAGTGATGAACAAATATACTATACAATAAAGTCGGCAAAATGTATTAAAACTGATCTACACGGTGTGGAACATAAGCGCTCCAGCGACTCCTGGTGGTGAACACAAGTCTGTTTTATACACAAATGAGAGAAAAACCGTTTCAACTTTGAACATTTTATTGTTTTTTCTGTTTCTTCCCGGCGCCTCTTTTCGCCTTCTTTTTGGGTTCGCTCTCGTCTTCAATAATAACCTCTTCAGTCGCGATCCGAACTCTTTTGTTTCTTGTAAGCTCTTGGGCGAGCTCTGCCACTTTAAAAAAAAAAAAAAAAAGGAAAAAGGAAGGCCAATCACATCAATACGTCCCATTTTGTTAAGGATTTAAAAACAATGGCCGGCGGTCAGCGTCTCTCTGGTACCTTTGGAAATCGTCGGAGCCGCTTCCGGCTCTCCCTCGGCTTCCAGCAGTGTCTCGGGCTTCCACACGGCCAGGCAGGTGAGGCGGGCGGTGGTGTTCACCTCTCCCAGCAGAGTGGGCGGCTTCACCTCCTTCACAATGAGACAAGTCACATAACGCTGTGTTAGAAACACGTCCTGCCGCGACGCCGCCAAAGCCTGAACCGTAATTATGAAAACGCCACCTAGATTCGTCAATAGAAATCGCCGCCAAACTGAATTTGAGTGCCGAAATGTCCGTGTCATGAATCAGTGCCGTGTGGTGGTAGAGAGATCCATTTAACGTCACCGTTGTATTATTCTACACTAAATATCTTATATTCACCAGCGAATAATCACCTCGCTAATTAGGAGTTTCCACATTTTGATGAAGCCGTCATTTGATGCCGTGACCAGGACAGTGAACTCCTCTGTGCTGAAGCAGTCCACAGCTTTTACTCTGAAAATCACAAATTCAGTTTTAAATTCATTCACTAAAAGAAGACGCATGCAATACAATAGGGAATTCAATGCAATGTGTCTTTGGGCCCTTAGGGGGAGGGTGGGTGATGGAGCATTTAGGCAGGGATGTACCTGGTTTCATGGGCAGTGAATTCACAGAGCCACGCCTCTGTTCCAATGTCACACAGCCTCACTTTCTCATCGTCTCCTGCAATAGCCAGGATGGAGTTCTACAGGGGAACATTAACAACATACAGTCACAAACAAAGTGTGTGTGTGTGTGTGTGTGTGTGTGTGTGTGTGTGTGGATTCCATCCTATCACACGAGACATACTTTATTGCTATAAATGGTGATGACAGTTTTTTTATAGTAATAAGTAATAGTAATGAGTAACAGTGAAAACGTACAGTTATGAACTTAATGGATGAGATCCTCTTGGGGTTCACGATGCTTCCAGTCAGAGACGCTGTCTCCAGGTCGTAAATGTCCACCCTTTCATCGATCACCACCACATACTTGTCACCTTCTGGGGACCATCGGACAATTTGCGCATCTGACAAAAGGGAAAGAGAGAGGAAACATTCCTGACGTGTTGCTTTAAAAACCAACGCTCACGAGTATGCTTCAGTAACATGACGTGTAACAGGTTATATGCCTTATGCTGATACAAGGTGGTCAATAGTATCCGTGTCTGAAATGTTATGCTCAGCCACTCACTTGGTGACCTCATTAGCAAAAAAAAACGTGACAGTCTAAGAAAGAAAACATGCACGGCAATCCATGAGAGATCCTTGAGAAATCACTGCTCAAGACACAACGTGACGCCACTTACTCATCTTTATGTTTTTGATGAAGGCCGCTCTTCCGTCAATCAGATTCCACGTCCTAAACGGGACAAAAGAGCGGACGAGAATGCATACGTTAACACACGATTTGCCTCGTCGGACTGAAGGACCCTCGGTTTAAAACTCTGTGGGACTCACCTGAGGGTCTTGTCCGTACCGACAGACAGCGCCAACTTCCCAGACGGGTGGACAGACAGCGACGACACCTTGCCTCTGGTTGAATAGATTTTACTTTGCGTTAAAAATGTATTTTTTTTTTTTTTAAAAGGACGAGTTTAACACATTGGATTTAACACATTGAGCATTTAAGACATCGAGCTTACCGTTGGGGTAGTGGGAACAGTTGTTAAATAATGTATTTTAACTTTCCGATACAATCCGCGTGACGAGATGTAGTTTACGTTAACGGGTGACACATTTTGCGTCACTTTGCTACGTCACCGGCTGGCGGATGGATGAGTGTTTTGACCCCCGACCCCAACGGCAGGCTCAATGTATTCAGACGACACACCGGCCCATTGGGGTGAATGTCGGTCTGCTCTATGATTTAGACTCTGCGTACTTGTGAGCTTTGATGGATTTCAGGCACTCCCACTTCTTTGTGCTCCACACGCATATGAGGCCGTCCTCTCCTCCGCTCAGCAGATGAGACGAGCCGTAGAACTCGAGACACGTGATGGTTCCTGGGCGAGAAGAACGCACGTTGCACATCATGAAATATTCTCAGCGTCTCATGTAAAAGTCAACATCAATATTGACACATGACCACAGAGGGTCACATTCAAATCAATTTCTTACCGTCATGATGAAGCAACGCCCCATGCTCAACTCCTTTCTTCATGTCGTATAACTGTATGGTCTCATCTTTGCTGCCCGTGACCACAAATATCTCACTAGTTGCCACAGCTGATATGGACGCAGTATGGGCATGATGTGTGAAGTCTGCAGTGGCTGTCCATTCCTAACAAAATTTTACAATAAAGTCTTATTTGTAGTTAGCTTAAATCGTACATTAAAAAATATAACCAAGTCGTACCAATTTAAAATCAGTGTAGGGCAGACTTTAACTGGACGTTCAATCTCATAGGGCTATCGGCAGTAGCGTCAGATGACAATGTATTAATCAAAAGTAAAACCAGGAAAGTTTACAATGCAATTGTACTTACAGACTGCGATTCACCGGATACCTTGTAACCAAATATGATCTGTTCATAGCTCCCAGCGACAATTTCCACTACATGGCCCATGCTGCCAGAGGAGAACAGATATGAACTCGTTTAAAAGCCGTGCCCTCGACCTACCAAACCTTACGTAAGAATCGAATACAATATACCAGTTTTACGTCCAGAATATTTGGAAGTCGTATTTTTAGTATATTTATTTAACAAATTACTCTATACAACATGTAGAACACATTTGGAAAACATTGCTCACAACGTGGAAAACCCTGCGCATGCTCAAATTCACTTCCTTCCGCCGTCGGATACGGTTGGAATTTCAACATAAAAGCTCGACCCTAATGTCAAAATAAAAGTTACCAAAATGTAGCTTTGGGAGGAGTTCCAGCCCACTTAAATGTATTCTCCACCCTCGCACAGAAACGTGTGTTTCTTTAAAGTAATTATTTAATTAGTTAATGAATTCAGTTAAATCCATTCGTTTTATTTGATATAATTTGAGGTGAGCAGATGTAAAGTTCCGAAAGTTCCCAGGCGTTCTCCTATCAGCTGACAGGGACCGCGCTGTCAGAGAGGCGTTTCTCTGTGTTTTCATTGGTTGGCTGCATTTTTTTTTTAGATCGGACTGCCATCACAAGATAAGAAATTTATAGTTTAGGGAGATGAGACAACCGAGTTAACTTTACTCTTTCTTTTCTTAAGCCATGGCAAGAAGGTAAGGATTTCATGGGGAATACTCAAAATGGTTGACTACTAGACAGTTTGAAACAAATTGCATTTACTCCCTCATATTTCGATCTGTATTTTACTTGATGTTATTGTTTTTTTTATTTATATTTTTGCATTGTATTATGTATTTCTTTATCTTTATGTCAATTGTGAAATAAACATAATCATATTCCGAATTCATTTGATTTGCGTCCGTTGAAAAGGTCGGTTGTTTACTATTTTACTTTTGTTAGGAGTGTCCATCAGCGTTTGCAGGGTTAAAACGGTTTGCATGGAATGCAAAAATCTGGATTTCATTAGCCGGCAGATTTATACGAGAAAAAACACGACACACTGCCTGTGCTTGCGCAAACTTCAGCAGGGTCTCAAACGCTGTTCCCCAAAAACATTCCTCATTTGTTCTGCTTTTATCTCATCAACTGGTGCCCCTTAATTTTCTCTGGCCAGGGCCTACTACTTTTTGTATAAAGTTTACAAACACTGACAACATGATTGTGTTGTATCTCTGATCTGAACTTTGTACTGTCGCTTTTACTGTCTCACTGTCTCTTATCAGTCATTCACATTACTATGGACCTATTGTTACTCGACATTACGGTGCATTAGCCGTAACCACAACTATATCAGAGTACTAAAACAACATTATAGTTGTAGCTGTCCATTGTAAATGTTTTGATTATTTTGATTTGACAGGGCCATTAACCAGGACCTCTCTGAGGTCTTCAACCAGCTGTGGCGTCTTGACACCAACCGCCTCCAGCCAGGGAAAGATTACACCATCTGCCTCCAGGTGACCGATCTGATGATCTCTCTCTCTCTCTCTCTCTCTCTCTCTCTCTCTCTCTCTCTCTCTCTCTCTCTCACACATTTAATTTACATTTAGGGCATTTAGCAGATGCTTTTGTCCAAAGCGACTTACAATAAGCACATTTAGAAGGTGAAAAAACAACAAGGTGATCAATGTGATAAACACTTCATTGCTGTTAATACAGTAAGCTCTCTCTGTCCTTCTGTTTTTCTGTCTGTCTCATTTACATTTACATTTAGGGCATTTCGCAGATGCTTTTATCCAAAGAGACTTATAAAAAAGTACATTTGTCATAAGAAGGTGAAACATTTAATTGCTGCTAATACAGTAAAAAAAGTCACCAGAACAAGTTTCAAGCATTTCAATTGCTAAGTTAACCATTGCTAGTATACAACATCTCTGACTAAGTGTCAAGTTACGAAGAGCCATTAAAGTGCCAAGATGTACAACATATAAGAGCATGTCTCTCTCTCTATATATTTATGATCGTCAGGGTAAGGCCGGTTACGTGGCCCGTGGCAGTAACCACGCCCGAGACAGAGCCAGAGCGTCGCTCTTCTCCTACGTCGACGAGGAAAAACTCCATAACATCGACACATACGCCCGTAAGGTCCCCCTTTTAATAGCTGTAGCCCATAGCCGTGGTAGCTCCTGATGAAAACGGCTTTCTTTTCTTTTGCCAAGATTTCATCACCTTGCTGGACAACTATGAGATGTCCACGGGCGTCTGTGAGACGGTCACTTCAGAGGAGAGGATGGAGAACCATCTCTTCCTGGACGCCATCTTGGAGACGGATGTCATGAAGGTGTCGTCCTGGGAACGTCCTCAACAGTGTTCGCACTCCTTCTGCTGTGCTGTTTACGCGTAGCGCTGTGCTCATTTGCTAGAATTTGCATCTAACTCTTCTTCTCCTGAATCGTAGAGCAGAAACTAAAGTGTCAGTTTCTGCTGGTTGATACATTCACTGTAGTAATATGGGAGGCCATGAATGAATGCAAGCAGAGATGAACCAGCCATTAAAGTTTAGAGACATACCGGAACATGTACATACTGGCATCACGGTAATGGTGTTTGAGTAAAGTTGTGCTTTAACTTTTTTTCTGTTTTCTCCACGTCGACACAGCACGCTCACGAGTACCTGGTCAGAGTGGGCCGTTCTTCATCAGACCCCATGAGGTTCAAGAGACAGCTCTACGACATCTGGTTCCGTCTGTACCACCGCGGCCGCAGTGGGAGGTCAGCCACTCTAGGGGGAGCTAAAGGGCCTCTGAGATCAAGTAAACGATAGCATCCCAACCCAGAGTTTGAAACCTTTACCGATGTTTAATAGCAGGTTAAGTAACGCTATGGGTAGATGGTATACCATACATAATCCTTATTTGGCCATTTTAGAAAATTGATATTAAATAAATTTAAAATGTAGTCAAATTCAATTGACCTTTTAATTGCATGTCAAACATTTTCAGATAATAGCCTCAAACCAATACTTTGTGCCTGTTACATTTTCATAACAATATCACAGATGGAAAACATGCAGCTTCGAGGCCCACCTTTGCCGAGGTCAATGGAGGAGATCATTATTCTATACCTGCTTTCTACCAGAAGGTGGTGAATGCTTAACGAAAGCCCTCCTCTCTCCCCATCCAGGGAGAATTCCTGTGGATTCGAGCATGTGTTCGTCGGGGAGACCAAATTTGGGCGGGAGATCATGGGACTCCACAACTGGGTCCAGTTCTACCTGCAGGAGAAGCACGGCCATGTTGACTATAAGGGCTACAAAGCAAGAAGCCACAAAACCACAGTAGGCCATCCACCCCATGCTATTGTTCTATGCTTTTAATTATATACACAGTATATATACTGTATATATATTTTTCCATTACATTTACATTTTACATTTAATTTGGAATCAACTTTATTGCTCATTACATTATTGTGAAAATGATGATCATTATTATTGTTGCCAGTGTTGTTTATTATATTTGATATTTGCTGTACTTTTGAATGTAGGCTTCTGAACCTCCATGGAAACGTTGCACCCACAAGTTATTTTTTTTTTTTTTTGGGGGGGGGGCATGCATATATTACACATTACTTTGGTGTCTTGTTCAACTGTTTGTGTTTGCCGTTTCACTTCAAGCCGGATGAAGACGACCACCTCCTGACCCTTCAGTTCAGCTGGAAGGGGCTGGTGAAGCCACTAGGGGGCTCCTTCATCGGGGTGAGTCCTGAATTCGAAATGGCCCTCTTCACCATCGTGTTCCTGATGTCCACGGAGAACATGACGTCAGAGCTGGTGAAGGTGGATGAATACGTGCTGGAGGTGGTTGTTCACCGGCATGGCCAGTCCATTGGGACATCCTATCCCAAGTTGCTCAGCAACGACAACTGAGAACTGAGATCTTGTATTCTACGCATGGGGGAAATAAAAACGTTTTAACCCCCGACACAATGTAGCATTATGAAACGAATATGGCCTATAAAACTGCTTTTGCAATACACTTAGGGATGAAGAATGCAAATCCTAAAACAAAAAAACGCATTAAGGTCAATAGTGTAGACTGAATTGTTTAACAAATATGTATGTACTTGGGCAAATAAAATCGTATTTGTAAAAATAAACGATGTTGTTTAACGGCTTAGTGGCTATGCGTCATGTATTCCAGGCACCACCTTTACTTCACGTTTGTCCCAAAATGCTCCCACTTCCTGCGCAGGCGCACTGGGAAAGTGATGTTCGGGGAAAACAAAACCGTCCGCATCTCCGAGGCTGAGCACCCAGAATAAGTGGCGAATGAACAGGTAGAGTAACGAGCGGTTCAACAAGCAGGAGGAAAATAAACCTCCCCCACTCATAACAAAAACCGAATCCAGCCAACTGTGGTATGCTTGTTTCCCTACGTGAAAGTGCATGTTTATGAACTTTAGCTTAGCTGTCATAGCTAGCCGCTCTGACAGCCAGCGAGGCTAACTTCAACGCTTGTGCACGCTAGTGGTGAACGATAGAGGAAGCCAGAGCACCGCTCGCTGTAGGGTGAGGCATCTGACGAGCCCTCACATGACGTGTGAAACCGCTGGCTTGTTTACATCGGATCGCACTCAGGTGGCCCGTTGTTGTCTGTGTTTCTAGGTTGATATTCCACAGCTCTATGTCAAGTTGGGGTTGTTGACAAGCCAAAAATATGTTCTCAAAAAAAAAGAAGGTGTCCAAGGGTCAGGGCGCCGCTGCAGCCAAAAAGGTAAGCGGGGCAAGCTAATCACTTCTTCAGAAATCGACGCCATCGATCAGTACGTCCTAGTTAGCCAAGTGGCTCTGTGTGACGTGATTATTACGTCATCGTTACAGATGGGTCTGTTTGTTGACATGAGCCCAGAGGAGATGCTTATGGGTATGGACGAAAACTTGGACGACCCGTCTTTGGAGGCAGAGCTCGCTGCAATCACAGGGGATATCCCCCCTGCCGGTGGGAGGGCAAAGCAGAAGGGGAAAGGTGAGTACCGCAATCATGCTCATGCTCAAAAACGGTTCTATGAGTAACACATGATTAGATTAGATTAGATTAGATTCAACTTTATTGTCATTGTGCAGAGTACAGAGACAACGAAATGTAGTGGGCGTTCTAACCAGAAGTGCAAAGGATCGATTAAGGTGCAGTATTGTACATGAGTAGTGCACTATTGAAAAAGTGGCAGTAGTAATTAAAGTGACAGTAGTAAATAGTAAGTAACAACAGTAAACAATACACAGATAGTGCAAGTGGAGGTAGTAATTGTAGAGGTAGTACGGATAGTATGTACATATAGTATAATTTGTGGGCCAGTTATCATGAGATGTTTTGATGGTTTGTGTTCATTTTCAAGTGTATTTTTACAGTTACTAATGTTCTGGCTCCAGGCTGCTAAAACAATAGTTGGAATATGATTGCACGACAAGTCGTTCATGTCAACATGAGACATATTTAAGAGATACCGTCTGTTTCCACAGCCCCTTTGCCAATGGAAGACATCGCAAGAATGGCCGACGACTGCATGAAAGACTTGGATGAGGACGACGAAGACGATGACAACCTGGAAGATGACGAAGATCTCTTGGTTGGTTCTCATCCACGCGTCGTTATCACCAAATGAAAGCCGCCCACTTGAGCTCAGCCACACGTCGTTCGTTAACAGTAAATCATGACCTACTTTTTGTACTGGCACTGCATTGCGTCATTATCCTCACTGTTGTTGTCGAATATCAGGCCGAGCTGCAGGAAGTGGTGGGCGAGGAGGAAACCAAGGATACAACGAAGGCCGACTCCCCTTCCTCTGCCACTGCCGAATCGTCTCCGGTGAACACAGCAGGTTCCCCGACGGCGCAGGTGGGTTGCTGCTCTTGCTGACAGACCGGTGCCTGCCTCCTCACACGCTCAGAACAGAAAGACCCGCAGAGTAATTCCGATAGCATTTTGTACTGTAGACCTGGAACATTCTACTCATACCTGGTTAGCGGCATAGACGGGTTGAGTACGAACAGGAGATTATTTTTTGTTTTACTGTAGTGCTGAACTGCTCGAACTGCCTTTTTTTTTTTTTTGTATCGCCAAATGGATGATGGTGAGGTTCCTAATCAACATTTGATCATCGACTTCTGAAAGGGTTCATTCAAATTCACTTAGTCGTGATTTTTTTTTAACAAGCTGCTAATGGTGTCAGTGGTGGTGGTGGTGGTGGTGGTGGTGGTGGTGGTGGTAGTGATTATGTGTACTCCTCCCCCGTACATTAGGAGTGCACGCCCACCTCAGAGCCAGGCAGTCTTCAGCACACCTTGGAGGAGAGGAGAGCCATGTACAAGACTGCCCTGGAGAACGCCAAGGCAGCCGGCGAGTCCTCGAAAGTCAGGAGATATGACCGAGGCCTCAAGGTGGGTGGGGTTCAGTGACCAGGTGTATTCAGGCTGCATTCAAAACAACTCGGAAAGTCCGGCATCTTTCGATTTAATTTAGCCTTGTATCAATTACCTGTGAAAAATCACTCGCAACGAACACACGCATGATGACAAAACCGAATTGTAGATTGTGAAAGGGACCTTGGCAGACTTCCCTATTTCACTATTTATCGCTGAATGAGGCAACACAATTGGGATTGAGCCTATGGCCTTGACGAAAGCCTTACATTTGCAGTGTTATAAATGTTATAAACTGGGCGCTTGTGGCGGCATTGCTGGGAAAAATAACGAGCGGTCCACAGTTAGTGATGTGTTTTCCGTTGCCTCAGACTAGCTCTTCAACTCACTAGTATGTGCAGTGGCCTACTTTCTGATCTCTGCTAGCATTGCCAGTAAACCAACTACCAACTGACTGACGTCACACGCTGCAACGTGAGGTCCAAAAACATACCTGCAATTACCGCTTATCGCCATAGATGTCGCCAAAGAGAACAAAACAGAAATTGCCACCATCACAAACAACATTAAAGGGGTAGTTTGGAATTTTGGACATAGGACCTCATTTCCAAGTTAGCCCGTGTGTTATTTATCATTGGAGACGAGTCAACATACGCATTGTATTGCAAACTGTAAACCAAACAAAGTTCATGTCTGGCTCTGATGTCCGCACTGCTCATGTCCGCTCTGAGCGCTGAAAGAACGGACGCCTTCTAACACGTGCTCGACAGCTCTCAACAAACCCGGTGACATGCTCCTTAGACCCTGGAGGCCATGCTGAGTGCCTTGAAGAAAGGCCGCCCCGTGAGCGAGGCAGAGATCCCGCCTCCGGTGTCCACCGGGGCGCCTCAACCGTCCGGGGCCGCGCCGCGCCGCCCGCCGCCCCCACACGCTCCCCCAGACCAGCAGGGGGAGCCGGAGGCGGCGGAGCAAAGCGCGGAAAAGGAATGCCGTGCTTCTTCTGCTGCCCTGTCCGCCTTGAGCAGCGCGTCTTCCCCTGAGGCCGAGGCAAAGAAACCCTCCGGTGAGTACCGGACCGTTGACCCGATGACAATAGATAGACAATAGAGTCGTGGTGCTTTTTCGATGATTGAATGTAATGCCACATGTACTGTCATTTTTGTCGGTGTGTGTGCGTGTGTGCAATTGCACTATTGTCCTTTTGCACTTTTATTATTATTATCACCATTACTATTATCAGTAAATTCCCATCACCAGCAAATTCCTTATTGTTCGTACTGTTCTTTTTGCACTGTCAATACTCACTACTGTTAGCGCTATCTATTTATGCTTACTTATGCTGCTATTCCTACCTCATATAACAGTAGATTCCGACATTGCACATTGCCTATTTATTTTTATTGTCTTTTTTTTCTGTCTGTCTTATCTGTAGGTATGTTTACTTTAGTTTTAGTATTAGGAATGTCTTGTCCTGCATGTTGTGCCTGTGCGCTATATCTGTTTCACCGTGGGAGGGTGAGAAACGTACTCTCGATTCCTTTGTATGTCTTGCCATGTGAAGGAATTGACAAAGCTACTTTGACTCTGAATTGAAATGCTTGAAACTTGTTCTGGTGACTTTCTTACTGTATTAGCAGCAATTAAATGTTTCACCTTCTTATGACAAATGTACTCTTTGTAAGTCGCTTTGGATAAAAGCATCATGTAAATGTGTGCCTGTCTCTGGTGATGCCACAGTGGATGAGGCAACAAGGACAATGCTGTTGGAGAGACAGAAGGAATACAAAATGGCGGCGTTGCGAGCCAAGAGGCAGGGAGATGTGGAGCAGGCCAAGCTTCATGTGAGAACAAGCAAGGTATGTTCACGTTCACATTTGAAATATATCTGCATATCTGTGATGTGTGTAATTGAGTGAAATCCAGAAATCCAGTTTGTTCATAAACTAACCCGTTGACCCAATCAATGCTACGATTGTGAAGGACATTTTAGTGAGCATGTCTGCTAGTTTTTGTACTGCATGTGAAAAGATTTAATCAGTGTTTGAGATGCCTTCCCTAGACACTACACACATTTTACACTAGACTGTGGCTAAAATGGCTTCCCCCTTGTTCAGTATTCTTGTTCAGTATTCCAGCTCTATCATACAAAGGCCGTGATGAGATTACGTTTTAGAAATTAGCCTGTTATGACCCATCGAGTCTTTGCTTTGAACAGGGCTGAGCCCGTGTGGGTTAGACACTCACAAAGGCTCGTGCTCATTGTGTTGTCAAGTGATGTCGCTGGAACTCAAAGCATCTCTGCTCGTGGTCTGCTGCGTCTGGTCCTCTGGAATTCAGCAACAGGTTGAGCAGCAATGTGAGCCTCAGCTGCTGTACAGCGCCGCCTCAAAAGGGGGCGACATGCCCTTTGACCTCGGCCTTCAGCCAGCAAGCCGCGCGATTCTGGCTACAAACCGTTTTGTCTCAGCAGCGTGATTTGTTTTGACTATTTGTTTGATTGATTTGTCTATTTTGGGTAATTAAGAATCTTAAGTGCTATAAAAGTTGCACAACGTGCTGCGGGAGTGACGTCATTGCATGATGAAAACCCACAGTGTAGTTGGCGTCAGTGTTTTCTAACGAGGCCCGAGAGACAAGCGGCAGATACGAGGACAACAACAAGCGCACTGTTGTCGTAGCGGCGTAGAAACCACTACGCTATCTCTGTTTGCCCACAACGTGTCGGCCTTCGCTTCGGATCCAACACTGCGCTGCAATCGAGTCCACCCCGAAAATGCCCCAGTATAAATACTGTCGGTTCAGTGGCAGGAGAAAATTCCCTGCATGCAGTGGATTAGACCCAATTACCTCCTGGAGGCCCTTGGCTGCCCCTGCAATGTGTCCACTGCCCGTCTGGCACAGTTATGCCAGACATTTTGGAAGACGGCAAAGGCCGCCATTATTGTGTGTGTGTGTGTGTGTGTGTGTGTGTGTGTGTGTGTGTGTGTGTGTGTGTGTGTGTGTGTGTGTGTGTGTGTGTGTGTGTGTGTGTGTGGAGTTAGTCTGTCTGTGTGCTTGTGTGTGTTTGCGTGTGTGTGCTGGTGGAGTTAGTCTGTCTGTGTGTGTGTGTGTGTGTGTGTGTGTGTGTGTGTGTGTGTGTGTGTGTGTGTGTGTGTGTGTGTGTGTGTGTGTGTGTGTGTGTGTGTGTGTGTGTGACTATGTGTGTGCTGTGTGCTGTGGTGTGGGTTCTGGGGCAGCGATCAAAGAGACAGAGACTCAACAGCCGTCACATGACCTGGCACAGTCGACAGGGGAGAGCGTGACAAGAGATGACCTTCACTACTCACACATACATACACACATACACGCACACATACATACATGCATACACGCATACACGCATAGACGCATACACGCATACATGCATACATACATACACACATACATGCATACATATTGTACATGCATGCATACATACATTCTAATGGACTTCTCTATTACATTTTTTAACACTTTTC
>OMKI01020056.1:11064-25897 GCA_900302315.1 Phycis blennoides | reverse complement strand
TGTGTGTGTGTGTGCCCCCCCCCCCCCCCCCCCCCCCGTTATGAAAGTGACACGTCGATATGCTGTCAAGTGGAGCGTGAATGAAGACGTTATGAGCGGATGCAAATATGTTAATAAAGTCGTTCTGCTGGCTGTTCTCAGGAACACAATGGTGCCTCTCACAAACTTTGGCTTCTGCTTGTTCACTTTTCCCCATTTTGTTTCATGGTTGGCTGACGCTGTTGTACTTTACAGTGAATGTGGACCACTGTGAGCCAGTATGGACCACCGCACAGGAAAATGTATTTCAGGGACTTTATATCTATGTCTTTTTTTTTACTGCTGACAGGTAATTATTACTAGCTTTTTATAGGTCTTTTTGGATACATTTTACAGAGAGAGTATGAATAGTATATAGTATGCAAATAGTATGCATGCAAATAATATGTGATAGAGAGAAAGAGTAAGAGAGAGACAGACAATGATGGAGAGAGAGACAAACAACAGAGCAAGAGAGTAAGAAAGACACTACAGTTGCAATTCACTGAATGTTAATTCATTTGGATTCATTTAACTGCTGTGGTCCCAGACTGAGTCCCTGGGAATAAATCGAAATAAAATGATTAAGACGAGAGAGAGAGTGTGTATGAAGAGATTAAGAGATTCATCTGTTAAATCAACTCAGAAGGATGTGTGTGTGTGTGTGTGTGTGTGTGTGAGTGAGTGAGTGAGTGAGTGAGTGAGTGTGTGTGTGTGTGTGTGTGTGTGTGAGTGAGTGAGTGAGTGAGTGAGTGAGTGAGACTGAAAGAGAGTTATAGTTATAGTGCTATATATAGTACATGTATATAGTACACATATATACAGTACATGTTTAGGTTTGTGTTGTATTATATTTGTAACAATTAGAAAATATATATATTTAGAAAAATTATTATTATTGCATTATTATTGCATATCACATTTTGCTTGTAATGTAAATGTACGTTTCCATGACAGTAAAGTTCTTTGAATCTTGAACCAGAAAGACTCAACAATATGCTACGCTATGCTACAAAACGATACAATGTACAATACAATACAGTACCAAAGAGAATAATGTTTTGTGGTCTGTTCCAGGGCCCGCCTACAGGCATTGCGGGAGACCAACCAGAGCCAGGAATGCCAGCAGTACCAGCCAACCAGAAGAGAGCAGCCTGATGCTACAAGAGGAAGCCATGGAGCTTGAGGTCCCGCCCCCTCGAGGCAAACAAGTCCACTTCAAAGAGTCACCCTCGTTTCAGGTGACAATCCCAGTCAAACCTGTTTCTATTAGATAGCTCATTAAGAACCGGATTAGATGTGTGTTAAAATAATAACATGAACTCAATCCAGATACAGATATTTGTAAATGACAATATACAATGGCAAAACGCACAAAGGAAAAACAGGCATGAATAAAAAGCAGTAGTCAAATGAGGTAACGATCACAGAAAAACTGTTACCTAGCAAAAACAATGCAAAAAAATTAGCAGCTGTTGAAAAATATTGACCGATATAGCAGAACATCTAAGAACGTGACCCTTATTTGAGCCATGGCAGTTTTTGTACTCCCCTTTTACACCTCCTGATGCCTCTTTATTATTATTAGATTATTTATTGTCGTTCTGTGTGAAGGTGGCCCCATACGACCAAGCGGTGGGCGAGGGACAAGATGTCTTCCTGTCTGTGAGAGCAAGAGGGCATCCCTCCATATACTGGTGAAACACTTTCCCCCCCCCCCCCATCATCTCCATGGTGACCACACATAGTGAATCACCCCAAGTTGTGACGCGACGAAAAAAACGCTCCTAGTAGTCTAGTGTGCGCCATCTCACAGAAATTGATGCTAGAAAAATGTTTTACCTGCCAAGTGCAACACAGTGCAGTTTTGTTCAAGCATTCACACAACTAAATAAATACAACGATTACAACAAATACATAGATAAAATGTTAATGATTAAATGGTGTAACGTTATGAACAACACAACACAAAGGACAAAAATAATACACTTTAAAATGAGGACTGTCGCTCTTGGAAAACCAGAATATTAATCTCAACAAGCCTTTCCTTCGTTTCAACACAAAGACAAACTGCTATTTTTGGCGGCCATTTTGTGCGGAGCCAGGTTGAAGGAGAGGCTGACGCTGAAGTCCGCCGGCCGCCTGGCGGTGAGGCAGACCGGGGAGGGGACCAGCGAGCTGAGGATCAGCGCCGCCCAGAGGTCGGACACGGGACTCTACGCCTGCAAGATCGTCAATGAGTTCGGAACCAAGCAGGTCGACTTTAGACTGGAGGTCAAAGGTGAGAGGCTGTCTCTGGTGGGGGAGCAGGGAACCCCGTCCTCCGGTTTGGGGGTTCTTTAGACAGAGCAACTAAACAAAAAGTTTTACCTTAAAGGGACAGCACACGACAAAGATTAATTATCAGGATTTTCCTCTTAAACCATCTAATGTCTTAAAAAACATATTTTTAAGTATATTTGTATATATATATATATATATATATTTATGGGAAGATAATAAAAAATTGTGTACCGTTAAAAACAATTAATTGATCATACATGAACACAATCCTCCTCTCCAGTACCCACAGCTGTCATCATCACCAGAGAGGTTCGGGATGCATCCACGAGGGCGGGAGAGGCGGCCATGTTTGAGTGTCACATGACCGGCCCCCCCGACGTGGAGGTGGACTGGCTGTCCAATGGGAAGCTGATTCAGCCGGCACTGCTCAACTGCAAGATGCACTTTGATGGGAAAAGGTAGGGCTCCAGGTTGCGGTAACTTTTTATTTACAGAACTATTCATTTAATTACGTGAAGGAGGTACTCAGACAAAATTAATTTTATTAAGGAGAAATTATTTTACAATTATTCGTGAGAAATATTAAAATGACAAAAGCACTTCTTAAGGACAAGGAAAAAAATCCCTGAGCCCAAGGGAAGGATCTGCATGTTATATGTCATCGTTGAACCATATGTTATGTTATGTTACGTCATATTTTCCCCAGGTGCCGTCTCCTGTTAAACTCTGTCCATGAAGACGACAGTGGCTGTTATACCTGCAAGCTGACCACTGCTAAAGGTAAACAACCCCAAAATATCAAACAATACTACGCCAATGCTTACTACAAGGCAGTATTAGAACGATGATGAGAAGAATCAGCGATTATCAATAGTGACATCACCAACATCCTTGTCATCGTCCTCACCTTCATCCTCTCCATCATGACGCTCATGGCACCGAATGCGTAACATTGCACCAGGTCTTGTGTCGCTTGTGTCGCTTTGGTTGTTCCACTCTGGTCGGTCTTTGCAGAGGAGTTGACCTCCAGCGCCCAGCTGAAGGTCACGCCCACCCGGGACCCCCTGTTCACCCGCCGGCTGGACGTCTTGGAGGTCATCGAGGGGCGTACCGCTCGCTTCGACTGCAAGGTCAGCGGCACGCCCGCCCCCAGCGTCACCTGGATGCACTTTGGTGAGTCTTTTTCCTGGAATTGAAAGGTTGCCGGTTCGATTCCCCGCCTCCCGCAGCCCAAAATGCCTCTGGACGCAATTGGATAGACCCTACAACCAATCAGAGCAACGAAACGTGTCACATATCAGCGGCAGCCATCTTGGCCTTTAATGAAAATGGCTGTAAGGAGCTCCTGTAGGTTACTCCTCTGTAGAGTCATCATATTAAACCCGCCCAATGTTAGATAAGCCGCTGTGATTGGCCCGACCCGGGCCAGTTCTGCTGGAAATCTGTCCCGGACAGGAGGGGGGCCAGACACACTAGACATGCTAGAGCAAATAAGACATGAGCTTGCAGGTTCCCAAGCCACCCCTCCCAAGCTCCCACTGTGCTTTCCTTGTTTTCAGAGTTTTTTGGTTCCGTGGGTTGAAGTATTTTTATTGTCCCATAAAGGGGAACCGTCACGCTCGGCTATTTTGCAATATAGGAGAGTACTGCCCCATGCGCGTGTTGTGCGCCATTTCTCCAGATTGGACCAACGGAGAACACAAATCCCAGACTAATCAATGATCCCGCATCCTGGGGAAACCAGGTTGATGTTGCAGACCATTTTTGAAGAGCCGTATGAAGCAGTGAATATTATTATTATTATTATTATTATATTAAAATATTATATTAGAAAATAGCCAAGGGCGACGGTTCCCATAAAATGGGGAAATTGGTTTGAAACTCAAGATCCCCATGACATTTTCCTATTTGTCATTTATAACATTATTATCCAAACTTAATGATAGTAAATAGGAAAGTGTCTTGTTATGGTGCAGGTACAGCTTAGTGGTCTTCTCGCTGTGGAGGATGACTGCAGACCTTTGGGGCATCAAACCCAGACCCCTTCGACTGGAATTCCAACCCCCTAGTCACAAGTCCATCCCGCCTCCCCTGTGTGTTGAGAGGGGCCCGTGGGGTGCCTAGAGGTTGGGCTGTGGATTTTGGGATGCCTAGAGGTTGGGCTGTAGATTTTGGGATGCCTAGATGTTGGGTTGTGGATTTTGGGGCGCCTAGAGGTTGGGTTGTGGATTTTGGGGCGCCTAGAGGTTGGGTTGTGGATTTTGAGGTGCATCGAACCCAGACCTAACCACCAGACTGCCGTACCCCCCTGTGTGTTGAGAGGGGCCCGTGGGGTGCCTAGAGGTTGGGCTGTGGATTTTGGGGCGCATCGAACCCAGACCCTTTCGACTGGTAGTCGGGCCCCCTAACCGCCAGACCCCCGTACCCCCCTGTGTGTTTTGCTTCCGTCAGACACTGCGGTGGAGGACAGCGACAACGTGCGCGTGCTCCAGGAGGGCGGGCGCCACTCGCTGGTCATCGCGCGCGTCAGCACTGACACGGAGGGCTTCTACACGGCCGTGGCCAAGAACCACCATGGCACCGCCGAGACCACCGCCGAGCTGTACGTGCAGGAGCCCCGCGCCGCCGCGTCCTCGCACATGTGAGTGGGGGATTAGGTTGAAATGTGAGGTTGGATTAGGTTGGATTACATTAGATTAACATGATATTACATTAGATTGGATTGGATCAATTTAGGTGGTTTTAGGTTTAGTTAGATGAAACATATGACATTGTATTCGATTGGATTAGGTCAGATTATATCATATTAAAGTAGGTTAACGTTATATAAAACTAGATAAACATGTGACATTGTATCAGATTATGTTGTATTAGTAGATTAGAATGAATTAGACTGGATTGGATTCAGTAAAGTTTGGTTAGATCAAATCAAGTGAACAATGAGAAACACGCAAAAAACACGCAAAAACCCTCCAACGTGTCTCCGTGTTTGCATTTCTTGCCACGCTAGGGCAAAGCTGGAGAAGATGCCGTCCATACCAGAGGAGCCTGAAGTTCTGGAGAGCGAGGTGGAGCGCAGGACCATGCCGGACTTTGTGAAGCCCCTGGCGGACGTGGAGGTGATCGAGGGGAAGGAGGTGGTGTTGAAGTGCAAGGTGGCGGGCCTGCCGTACCCCAGCATCGCGTGGTACCACAACGGCAAACGCATCGACAGCAGCGAGGAGCGCAAGATGACCCAGCGTGAGTCAGGACCCCGTAAACCGCTCAGAGTGCTCGTAAACACCTCTTCTGAATTCACCCTTGACTTGTACAAACGCTGCAGTTCTGTTGTGTATTACAGAAAGCCCAATGCCCACTGTAATGTAAGACTTAACTGTCCCTATATAAGCGAGGACCCTGTAAAACAACATCGTCCTAGTAAACCCCTAGTAAACCCCATCGAGTCAACTAGTTAATTTGCACAATTTATAGATACTGCCACCTCATGTGAGGGAGTATTGTTTCCATCATTTGCCAGAAAAATCGCTATATATATTTCAATACGTATATATACGTATTGAAATGTCAAACTAAACTCTGTGCCTTTATAAGTGAGGACTGTAAACCAAAAAAAGTTCTCATAACCCAGTAAAATGGAACTATAAAGAAGCAACAACCCAATCCGAATGCTAAAAAGAGAGTGCTGCTAGCAAGCTTCATCCTGTTTAATAAAGCGTATGCTAACATAGCGCGTGGGAATACAGACTGAACCTAGCGGGCGCCGTCTCCTGCAACTGACTGCTGCCGTGTGACCTTCAGAAAGGGATGTCCACAGTTTGGTGATCCGGAGCGCTTGTCACGCGCATGGCGGCGTCTACAAGAGCGTCATTTCCAACCGCGTGGGAAAGGCTGCCTGCTACGCACACCTTTACGTTGCAGGTAACTCGCCAGCCAGGACATATAGCAAGCTCCCGAACGCAAGTGAAATGTAACTGATTTCGAAAAGCTTTTTTGTTATTGATTGTTATTGATGCATTGGTGCATGTTTTTATTTGTATGTTGTATTTATTTATTTTACGTAGACATTGTCCCTGACCCCCCCGACGGCCCTCCAGTGGTAGAGTCCATCACAGGGAAGACCATCACACTGAGCTGGAAGAAGCCCAAGAGAATGGAACAGTCCTCGGGTAGGGGAGCTGTAAACCAGACCACCCGTCATGGCGAATGACTTGTCAACATTTAATTAACTAAGTCATTTTGTATTATATTGATTGATTGATTGATTGATTGATTGATTGATTGATTGATTGATTGATTGATTATCATAGTAATGCAGATGGGTAAATATTGGGGTAAGGCTCTTTAGGTATTTGCTTTTCCACTAGTGATGCACCTTCCAAACCTCTCTATGTATTTAAATAATAAGTACATGTAAATGCCATTTGGCAGACACTTTATCTGAAATGTCAACAGAGTGAGTGCAAATATTTGCCGTGCAGAGGTACTATGTTCACGGCTCAGAAATCTCTTTTTATTACCGACCCCTTGTGCCGGTAAGTGAACGGCTGATGTTTACGATGATGATAAAATGAGTACTAACTACTTCACGAGGACACTGATATTCAGTACGTTGGACATTGAAATTCGGGGGGCACATGCATAAAAATGTAAGACGTTGGGGGTTGCGGTCCTAAAGGTGGGGTCATCGACCATCCAATAAGAACCAGTGGGGTAAAGGTGGGGTCACTGAGAGAGTGTGTGTGTTTCCAGAGGCCGTCTCTCTGCTGTACGCACTGCAGCAGCAGGCGCTCGGCTCCATCCAGTGGTCCATCGTGGCGTCCAATCTGAAGGAGACCAGCTACACCGTCACCTCCCTCTGTAAGGGCGTGCGCTACGCCTTCCGGGTGCTGAGCTCCACCGGCAAGGCCTTCAGCAAACCATCGCCCTCCACCGACCTGGTGCAGCTCCTAGACAGAGGTACCGGTACCCCGCACACAGAGGCCCCTGGTGGTCCTTCATCTTCCTCAGAGAATACGCGAGGGAGACAAGATGGTGGAGGAGGGGGCAACGGTGGCAGGATTCAGATTTATTTCGGCTATCGCGCTACTGGCTTTTTACCGGTTGAACTCGGCTGAAATGTAAATGTTGTTTTGCCACATTGGGCGTGTTGTTTTTGTTGTCAAGGAAACATCGGGTTCAATTGTTCTCTTTGGGCGTTGTTGGATTTGTAGCGTGTTGATTCTGAACGGTCAACGCCCAGAGGTGTACCGTGATTGAAATATAATATAATACACACCCTTATTGACCAATCCGGAGTGAGTATTCAACAACACTATGGTATGAATATGTACAATATCTCAGGACAATATTTTTCACGAGCCACTTATATTTAATGTTTTTGGATGTCTTATGTACATTTGTATATGTAATTCTTTCTGCATATTTTATTCATTTATACTTATATATATTTTTGTACATTATGCATTATTAGCTGAGCAATGGCTGGGTATTTGTAATGTTTGTGTGTATGTGTGTGTGTGTGTGTGTGTGTCTGTCTGTGTGTATGTTTGCCGTTGTGCAGTTGCAGACTCACTGACCTATCACTATTATTGACCTCTTCTCTTTGACCTATAACCTTTCACAGGTCCCTACCTGAGGAAAGCGCCCATCATCATGGACAAGCCGGACATCGTGCACGTGGTGGAGAACCAGTCAGTGAGTGTCACCATCACCCTGAACCACGTGCACGCCGTGGTCTCGTGGAAAAGGTTGGTGTCTCTGGCCGGTGGCTTTAATGTGGGAGCAGCCGCTTTGGTTATACGCTATGATGTGTTTTATGAATTCAAGATGGGGAACTCGGCTCTCACAGCAGAGAGTAGAGGACGGTAGCCTAATGAGAATGAAATAGAGTGTTGCAAGTTAAGGGTAGACATTATATTAGTTGCCACTGTTAGTTAATGGAATGGGTTATGAATTTCTGGAGTGGTTCAGGCAAACGCGTTTCCTTACCTCGTTCATTTTTCTCACTTTACTTATAAGTATATTATTACATTTCATCACAAAAAGGTGCAATTGGAATATTACCCAAGAGCATCCGAAGCATGTAATGGCAGTGGCCATTAGCAACGTGCTAATTCACAATCCAGCTACGCTACGCGACTGCACTAGGCTAGGCTAATACCTCCGTAGGCCCATCCACGACCAGGGCGTTTATTTCCTTGCTCCCCCAGGAGAGGGGTAGCGCTGGTGCACCGACCCGGGGTGTGTGAGATGAGCATGCCGGACGACGACCAGCACACCGTGAAGTTCCTGCGGGTTAGGAGCATGGACGCGGGAGCGCTCATCGTCATGGCCAACAACCAGTTTGGCAGCGACCTCTGCACCCTACAGCTGGTGCTGGCAGGTAACCCGCCTAGCCACGTGACGCCTGTTTGGTTTAAAGAAATGAACCCAGCAACACCCCAGCAACATCCCTCTTTCTGTGTTCCTTTCAAGGTTTCTTCCTTGATCATTAAAGTGAAACGCCTAAAATAAGCAGAACCTGCCCAGAGGGATTCATCCACTACACACCTACCGAATGTCTTGTCAAGAAAATGTGTTATAATAATATACAAAATGAATATACAAAATTAATATAATTTGTTTTGAATATACAAAAAAATATATTAATATACAGTACATCTCAAAGTAGCGAATGAACTCAGTCTAGGAGAGACTCAGGATTGTTGTGGCCTGAATCCCTGCGTATTTCCTCAGAGCTGGAAACACTGTATCTTAAAAATGATATATTATCCGTGCTGTAGATGGAGCTGGGGTGACCAGGTGCTACCAAGCCGCACAGCATTTTCATCCCTTATCCCGCATCCCACATTTTGAGACGATGTCCCGCATTTGATTAGAGTGGCTCTAGTTTTCAAAAGCACAGCCACTGCAGGACAGATGCTTGTCCAGAGATCTGGCCGTCACCCAATGGCTGTGAAGAAAGCCGGACAGGCTGTCATCGCGGGGCCCCGTTTGATGTCGATGAAAGGGCGCAGATGTGGACCAAGCGCAGGTTAACAGGTTGTAGCAAAGAGGTCACCGTCTTTGCTGCCTGCCACCAGCGTGCCTACCGGGGAAAATGGCGGGTCACCACAGAGAAAAGGAAATGCAGCTGCAAAAAAGACTGGGAAACTGCTTATAACTGGTTGAAGGTGGAGCGAGGGAATTCTCAGGGCGTCTTCCCCTTTCCCCTTTCGCTCGAACAAAAAAAAGTGCTTCGAGTTTTATAAATTTTTATCCGTTTTTATCGTTTTTCAATCACAAGGAGGGAGGAGGGCTGTGACATGAAGTGACACAGCAATGTGAGAAACGTTTTTTGAGTAAGAAAGACACACCACAACTTGAGACAACCTTTCAGCATTGGTGCCGTGCACCACATTGTCGCACACAAACACGCTCTTTGTCCCACGTTTGGTTTGCAACGTAGAACTGTTCATCATCCAGCTAAAATCTACACCACACCACACTCCTTCTCGCCCTGCAGCACCGCCAAAGTTTGAGTCCATCATGGAGGACCTGGACGTGGATGCCGGGGAGACGTCACGCCTGGCTGTGGTCGTGGAGGGCAAACCGGACCCGGATATTCTGTGGTACAAGGTACGGTATCCCGGTACTTCCCGAAGCTTTGACGGAAAATCGTAAGAAACGCTCTGGAAGATGCTCACTTTTTCCTGCCGGACTTTGATTCTCAAAAGCTGATTGGTTGGTTGCAGGACGAGTCCCGCCTCTCAGAGAGCAGCCATTGCACGTTCGTCTACGACGACCCAGAGTACTCCCTGGTGGTGCTGAACGCCCGTCCGGAGGATTCCGGCGTGTACACCTGCACCGCCAAGAACCTAGCGGGCGCCGTCTCCTGCAAGGCAGAGGTCACCGTCCACGCAGGTGCAAAACAAATCCCTGACACCATTTCAGTCACGAGGACAACGCCGGTGTCATGACCGCACCGACGCTGCCATGAACGCACCACTGGGGCTGTGAACGCACTGCCAACGTCGTAAACGCACCACTATGGTCGCGAACACACCGTCACTGTCATGAACGCACCACCAATCCCACACAACACTACCGCTGTGAACGCATCACCACTGTGGAGAACACACCGATGAGGAACTGGTCTGAGGGAGGCTGTCTCACCAAAATCCATATCCCACCAGCCATTTCTTTTTTATGTTTTTATAATGGTGGTTCCAATGCATAGGCTTGAAGAAACCCGTTTTGCTTCACTGCCTAGAGCTATTTATTGCCCTGTATCGGCAAAAAGTATATTGCCAATATTAAAGTTTCTGTTGGAAACTGAGGGCCGTGGAAGGCTAGGCTGCCATTTCCTATACATTATATACATTCCCCTTTCTCTCGATGCGCAGAGTTGATTTTTTCTATCCTAAACCCTCCGCAGTTTTCTAAATGCCCCCCCCCGGCTGAAATCTTACTGGTCCACTCTCCCGCTGAGCTGTCAGTGAAATAAAGGGAACCGTTTTGTTCCCTGAAGACGTGACCATAAATGGTAGTTCCCGCTCTGGACTGGGAGGAGGAGTGTTGGGGTCTAGATGGCCCATATTGCTGACACTGTAGGAGTTCTTAGACTGCAGTGAAACCATCTGTCACTAATTCACTTACACACACACACACACACACACACACACGCACTTCACACACACACAAACACATACGCACACACACATACTCACGCATGCATATGCATATGCTTGCGTGTGCATATATGCACACACATATGCATTACACACACACACACACGCAAGCATACACACACTTACACGCAGACACACGCGAGCACCAAACATACGTGCACAAAGACAGATGCTCATCTACATATAGTACATAGGCTTACATACATGTGCGTATATATACGCACATACACACTGACACACACACCCACATGCATTACACTCACATGACTGTGTGTGTGTGTGTGTGTGTGTGTGTCTGTGTGCCTATGTGTGTAGAGAGGAAGCAGGCTGTGACTCCAGTGGAAGATGAAGGCAGCATCTTGAGGAAGATGAGACGGCTTACCGACTACTACCACGTCCACAAGGAGATCGGAAGGTAGATACACACTGTGTGTGCATGCGGTGTTGTGTGTGGGGGGGGGGTTGGGGACACACACACACACACACATGTTCTGCCAACTGCTCTAAACCTAGCCAGCTAGGTGTCTGCCACGCTCCTCCTAGCAGGCTTAGCTGGGCTTACTGCAGAGTTTGGAGCAACGTGACACACAGGGCAGGTGTTCCACACACCCGTGCCAAAGTTCTCCCCCGGGGTGCGTGCGTGGTGACGGCTGCTCCAACCTGTCGACTGCCCAACGCACAGCAGGTGCGCGGCCTCCCCTCTTCGCCCACCGACCAATGCTCCTCCCTCCTCCCCAGGGGGGCGTTCTCGTACGTGAAGAGGGTGACGGAGAAGACGAAGAACAGCGGAAAGCCGGTGGAGTTCGCGGCCAAGTTCATCTCGTCCCGGGGGAAGCGGAAAGCGGCGGCGCTGGCAGAGATGGCGCTGCTGTCCGAGCTCGACCACGAGAAGATCGCCTTCTTCCACGACGCCTTCGAGAAGAAGAGCACGCTGGTGCTGGTGCTGGAGCTGTATCCTTTGAACAGAGTTGAATAATCTCTTTTACATTTTTGTGCTGTTCGTTATTTTTATTTACATTTCGAGGGACAAATGCATTCGTTATATATCGCTTGAGCCCAGAGGATGAGACTGGAAAAGCATCTCATGGCACTTATTTCCAGTGGGGTCCTTCAGTGGCAAGCGGTTTCTACGTGAGGCATGCTGATGAGCAGTGTTGGGAACGTTACCTTAAAAAAGTAATTAGTTATAGTTACTCACTACTTGTTGCAAAGAGTAACTGAGTTAGTAACTGAATTACTCTATAATAAAAGTAACTAGTTACCAGGGAAAGTAACTATTTGCCTTACTGTAAAAAAACAAAAAAAGTTGCTATATGGATATATATATATCCACCTTGAAAATGCCAACTTTTCATTGGATTGCTCCGGACGCGCCATTTTTGCTGCTTCATCGAACTGTTTGGTGCTTGTGTGTGTGTGTGTGTGTGTGTGTGTGTGTGTGTGTGTGTGTGTGTGTGTATGCCGTGCATGTGCTGGCTTGTGTGTAAAAACACTGGCTCCGATTGGCTACCATGAAACGTGACTCTGCCTTAGCCAATCATAATCGCTCGTCTGGTCGTTAACCCACCCGGTCTCCTCACTAGCAGTTTGTGTGTGGAGCCAGGGGTGCGTTCGGATTACGCCGTTTATTCAGTCAATGCATAGTAACGCACCGCATTTAACGTTCAATAACGGTAACGACGGAAACAGTAATTAATTAGATTACCGCGTTATTGAAAAAATTATGGCCTAACGCCGTTATTTTAAACAGCGTTATCACAAACACTGCTGATGAGTGAAAACATATGAACATAAAATATAAAAAAATACTTTAAAGTGACCAAGCGGGATATTTTACAACAATGAAAGCATACAACACTTGAATGGACAATGAAATAACAACAACGCTTGGAAAGATACGATTCTAAGTGAATACCCACTCAAAGGTGCAAAAATAATAAGTTTGTCAATAATTAGAAATCATCATCAAGCTTATTTAACCACCCACTGCATCCCATAGAAACTGCTCCTCGATGCCTGTTGGTAGTGGGAGCGGTGGGATCAGAGGTAGCGTTCACATCATGCCCGCACGTGGCTGAGTGGTATTGACGTCTGGGACGTTTCAGCTTTCATCATAAGCAACTTCCTGTAAGTGAGGCAGACAATTAAAGTGGACAATCAATAGTGCAGAAGTGCTGCACGACCGAGCCACGAGTCTAGCAGTCCAAATAGACTTAATCCTTTTTGTATTTAAAGAATATATCAATTTAATCCGTGGATGCCATTAAATCATGGGGATACGGCCACAATAACTTAAACTCTCAACACTAAATAAATAAATGAGATAATCAATAAAGGAATGACTTACCAAATAATGATAATAATGTATAATAAGATATAACAAGCCCTTTGAGATTGTAGCTGTGATAAAGAGATATATTGACTTGGCCTGACTGAAGTTATATACTATATAATGTATATTATGCAGTACATATATCATATATATAATATATGATATATACACAGAGAATATTTTAACTATATTTGTTGTTTGTTCTGTATGTAACACTGTTCCAGTATGCTCCACCTACAAAGTGATGCATGCTGGGATACGTAGTGTGTGATAGTGGGATGTGGCTGGCTAAGCCCCCCCCCCTGAAAACACTTAAATGTCACATTTGATCTCATGGCAGCAGCAGTAGCAGTGATCACCTCCTGATGAGATAAGCCCAGCAGTGTGGCGCACGACTCAACCGAACCGAACGCACAGGCGTACATCAGGGCTCGCCGCCAGGAATCTGGTCTCCTCTTAGAGTTTGAGGGTTTGATCTCCACTGACTGCAAGCCGCCCACCTCCCATAGAGAGAAATGTCGTCTGCTCGATATTCGTCGGGTTCTGCGGAGGATCGGACGAGTGACGCGACCGAGCTGCTGGAAAAGCGAGGATGTCCCTTTGTCGTCCTCCCATGCACAAGATACAAATGGGTTTAGTAGTCCTAAACTAATCTGATTATTCTCTAGGGAGTTTGTGGTGCCTGTGCCATCTGTCTGTAGACTTGATAAAACTTCATCAAACAATAGAAACATATTAAATAATCCCCAACTACAGTTGAACTAATCTCACTATTCCAAAGGGTAAAAACTTAGTTGTGACCGAAAAACAAACAACAAATCAACAAACACATCCAATAACACCCGGTCCAATCTACCCTGTGGGCCTGACATTTTAACAGCAGACTTGGCAAAACATATTCAGGAAAATCCCAATTGACCAACCGAAAAAAAACATAAAATCCGGCAAACTAGCTGTTGAACCAAGGACAGTTTCTGCCTCCCAGAAAACCAAAAAAAAAAAGATGTCCATTTTATAATCTCTGACGTGTCCTACTGCCTCTGGAGGCGGGGGAGAGTGAGGAGCTCTGACTCATCTCAGCTCTGAGCGGGTGAGGGAGAGAAAGGGGAGGGGGGGGTGAGAGAGAGAGAGTGGTATGGATAGAGTGGTAGAGAGAGGAAGAGAGGCGGGGGGGGGGGGGGGGGGGGGAGGGGGGGGGAGGGGGGGGGGGGGGGGAGGAAAAGGGGGAAAGGGGGGGGGGGGGGGGGGGGGAGAGAGCAGTATGGATAGAGTGGGAGAGAGAGAGAGGGGGTTGAGAGTGATAGAGTGGGAGAGAGAGAGAGGCGCGTAGGCGAGTCCTCCTTCTTCTGTGTATAATTCATAGCGGCATGAGGGGAGCGGGGGAGGGAGGGAGGGAGAAGAGGGGGGGGGGGGGGGGGGAGGGGGGGGGGGGGGGGAGGAGAGGGGGGAGAGAGGGGGGGGGGGGGGGGGGGGGAGGAGGAGAGAGGAGAGGAGGAGAGGAGAGGAGAGGAGGAGAGAGGAGAGGAGGAGA
>OMKI01020055.1:0-10868 GCA_900302315.1 Phycis blennoides | reverse complement strand
TTACTAGAGTCAAAATATTTGAATGAACGGCAACGTTAAGCAGCAAATGGTTCTTATTAGAACTTGATAAATACCTTAAATGATTAATCTATTATCAAAATTTGATTTTATTTTATGTCATACCTCAGTGTGTGTATGAGGATGTCATACCTCAGTGTGTATATGAGGATGTCATACCTCAGTGTGTATAGGAGAATGTCATGCCTCCAGTGACTGTATGAGGATGTCATACCTCAGTGTGTATATGAGGATGTCATACCTCAGTGTGTATAGGACAATGTCATGCCTCCAGTGACTGTATGAGGATGTCATGCCTCCAGTGACTGTATGAGGATGTCATACCTCAGTGTATGGCCCTGGTCCTCCAGGAAAACGCCATAGTCTTTGGCGATCTGGTGTGTGAGGTCAGATAACAGGGGGATTTTCATTGGTCCAAGTCCACCCTGCTTCCTGGGCGTGTTGATCCTGTTAAATCATTTAATTTGTGTTAATTTTGGTAAATTGATAGGAAAAAGTAAAACATAGAGACCAATGGTATCAATTCATTAGGCCATTGGTGGCATTATATACAGATTTCAAATTGGTTTGGGACAGAATAACATTTAGGCATTTCATCTTCATCATCATCATCCTCCTCCTGACCCTTAAATGATTCCTCTTTGTGCATCACGGGAGGAAGGCTTTAACCACTAGTAGTCAGAAAGCATCTAATGAAACTATCCAATACATCTAATAAACTATAAAACCAATAAAACATTGGCTACACGCCCATTCATTATACAATTAAAAGGGTAGTTCGGAATTTTGGACATAGGACCTCATTTCCAAGTTATCCTGTGTGTTATTTATCATTGTTAGTTATCATATCATCAACATTATTCGATCAACACAGACATTTACAGCGATAGTCTGGCGTTATAATGCATTTGCCTCGGGTGAACTGTGGAGTGGGTAAGACTGTTTTTATTAGCAGGCTAGCCGAAACCGTTGACTTGCGCTAGCCTAGCACCAGCGAACTCTGCAACTAGAAGAACTGAATGAAATGTGTTGAAAACGTCTCCAATGATAAATAACACACAGGATAACTTCGAAATGAGGTCCTATGTCCAAAATTCCGAACTACCCCTTTAAGTTAAATGACAAACAGGACAGCAGTTGAGTCCACCTGCAACAGTTACCCTCTATGGTAAAGCCTGACCCAAATAGACGTTAGATATTACATTATAGATTAGATTAGATTAGATCCGTTTTACCAGGCCAGGTGAGTGAACTGCGAGTCAACGGAGCAGGCGACCACTTCGGCGTTGATGGCGTGAAACTCGTGGACGCGATCACTAAACGCAATGATCTCAGTGGGGCAGACAAATGTGCTGTGGAAGAATGATGTTAGTAGTGTCCTATGAATACACGGACAATAAAATGAAAGCTGTGAATGGAGAATACGACTCACAAGTCCAGGGGGTAGAAGAAGAAGACAAGGTATTTCCCTCGGTAGTCTGTCAGTTTCAGCTCTTTGAATTCACCGTTGATGACAGCTGTTCCTTCCCAGTGTGGTGAAGGTTTGGAAACTTTCAGAGGGAAAACATTGAAAACAATACATTTATGAACACAAGAACCACATATTCAGCGTAATTATTTAGATAACCTTTGGGACATTCTCAAATGCATGAAGTTTGTAATTTTTCATTTCTAATCTAATCATTTAATTTCATTATTTTCATTTTTCAAATATGAACAGCTTAAATTCTATTATTAATTAAGTAATATAGACTACGAGTAGTATATTTTTTACGGTGAAAATAACACATCCGCCCATAACCATAACCCATAATTATCTTTCTTGGCGTACCAGTTTACAAAATCTAGTAGAATGACGTGTCTTCTCACAGCCATATCTATTTTCATACACATAAAAAGCATAATAGCTATACGTGATCAGATGATACGCACCCAGCATTTGCATTGCATTTCGTGACTATGTGTATGCAGTGTTCACAATAAAAAGAGAAGTTGCAGTGATTTGCAAGATGTTTTTCGCTATTGCTCCCTTATTGTGCACTGCACCGCCACGAACGGGGTACATGCCCATCGCACCATTCAGCAGCAGCTGCTGCAGAAAGCACAATTCCTCCTGGGTTTTACATTTACAGGCAAGTCATAACTACCTGGCATGGTTAATAAAAAGTAATAAGACCTTACTTTTGGCTTTGCTGAGGTGCAAGGAATGATCGGATACAGGGACACGGAAAGCTTCCCCTGGGTAGACATGTCCTCCCGCATAGTTGTGGCATTCTTGCTCCTTTTTTCCATTAGCACTCTCTTCTGCATAATTTAACTTGGCAATGATGAGAATGCTACAAAGCGTGTATAAAAGCTCCCTCATTGTGTTCGGATAGCCCCTAACTTCCATCGCACCGTGGGTAGAACAACACGTAGCCAATCGCCTGGATACGAAGAACCAGAAATGCACAGCGCCAAATTCTGTGCAGCTTCTTCCGGTATTTAATTTCCAAATAAAAGTCGAGAATTATATATAGCATTCCTAACTGATAAGAGAAGGGCAAAGAAAAACGTGGTTTGGAAAAGTATATTAGGGACGTATGGTTCACCGTAGGCAATATAAGCCATCACCCAAATGCGTTTGAACAAAACTATTAATTTGTGACTTGATTTCGTCACACATTTGTAGACCACTATTTATTTCCATTCTCATTGACGTTTCATACTCCAAAACAAAAATTGACAATGCACACCTTGCAACATTTGTGTTTTATTTTCAGGATATGCATACTGTTAACAAAAAAGTGTTCTATGCGACACTGCGCAACCTTGCCTCTTCAGTATGAAACGTAACAGCATATGCCACCATATATATTTCCCCTCCCAATTTAGGAATGGCATTCATAACTTAAACAAATAGGGGCCTCTTAAATCCATGTCTCCCATATATTATATTTTGGGGTGAAAGTTCAGATTAAATTAAAAATTTAAATATTCCAATAGAACATTAATCTTCACACCATGACAATGGCATATAATTTAGCGGTCTCGGAGAGTAATGTAGCATTTAAATTGGGGACATTTAGAATTTTTGAAAACAAAAACCTTGCTTAAAGGCAGCATATGTTCACAATAAACTACAATGGAAAACAAGTCCTCACAAGACAGTTACACTTCGGGAGTGTTTGAAATCTAAATCAAGTTCAAAAGCAACAACAACACATACGATTTGGCAAAATGAACTGTTTAAAAGGGAACTTCAGCCATTCAACCATTTTATTTACGGAGGATGGGGGATTTTTTCTGATTGAGTTGTGATCTAGAGATTTCTAGAGTCAGTGTATTCACACCATGGTCTTTTATTGAATAATTTGAACTGAAATAGTGACTTGACCTCAACCATTCATTACGATAACCCCTACACCAGTAGCGTCAAAGCTCCTCTAAGTGCTTCATCTTTTCCCGTTCCTCCCGTTACAAGTCACCTTCGTGTTCAGATCGGCTGCATCACGGCTGGTTTTTAGCCAAGATATCTTCATCTCAACTTCAAAAAAGTATTTAAATCCCAAGACGGCTATTCAATACAGACTGTTCATTAAAAAGCTAGTCCCACTGGAGAGACCGCGACAATGCAGCCAACCCTTCAACCAAAACCCCATAATTTATTAGAAAACTCAGAAGTGGTGGAACAAACATGTACAGGCGTCGTTTCGAAGGGTGAGGGGCTTGAACGAGGCATGTTACTTTATCGAGAGTGAGGGACAGAAAGAGAGAGACAGAGGAGAGGGGAGAGAAAGGGAGAAAGAGAGAAGAGGTAGAGAGAGCTCCACTAGCTTATAGACTTGAGCTTGCTCCAGATGTTGGTGCCGCGTACGTCCATGGGGGGCTCGTTGTAGAAGATGTGGCTGCACAGGTCTTCCAGTGGCGGCTCGGGGTCCGTGGTGGCGAACTGGGCCGCGTCCTCAATCTCCTTCCTCACAGACACGTCGATCTCCTACACACACACACACACACACACACACACACACACATTATTATATTTCATATACTAAATTATACTAATTCATGTTATTTGCATGAATTCTTGCTCACATGGAAAACAAAGGCCAACCCTCGACTTTTAAAGTTCCTCCAATTGAGTGTGATCAGGTTAAAATGATATGGTGGGAGGCATAACATGAACGTGGATTGCATAACCTGTGCCCAGGGCCTTATCTATGGCTCAATCATAGCCTTGGGTTTCTCTTGTCGTTAGTGAACCATCATCCAGGGACACCATTGTAAAACTCTTAAAGTTAAAGGGAGGTAAGGGGAAAGGTCCAGCTACCTTGAGCTCGTCCACACTGGCCATGTTGTTGCTGAGCATGCGGTCCTTCAGCATGGAGATGGGGTCACTCTTGCTGCGCACTTCCTGGATCTCGTCACGCGTACGGTAGCTGTCAGAAGACACACATAGAGGGCAGGGACATGGTTAGGTGCTGGATACAGATTCAGTACATACCAGAGAACCAGGACATGTGGATAAAGTGATAATACAAACTGGGGTCATGGTAGTATTGGTACTACGATAGTACAATAGTAACAGTACCATTACCACCACATTTTAGGTTTAAAAAATACATTTGCATGCATTTTGAGATCTGCATAACTAATTTTCAATTAACATATTGCATACCATGGTCAGTATCCGATCCTTAAACATTGAGTAAAACAGACCAATACCTAAACACTAGTATTAGCTATTGAGCCAATACTAGTTGCTTTGGATACTGTTAAAGTAGTCAATATGGAAGAGGAGGCTCATTACCTGACACCGGGATCACTCATGCTGTGTCCATGGTAGCGATAGGTCTGCAGTTCCATGAGGATGGGACCCTGGGAGTGAGGAAGAGGCAGACAAGCTCAGTGAGAGTGATAGGTCAGATCACATGACTGCTTGATACAGTACTGATTTGTGACTAATGAAGTCAACCGTTCACCTTTCCGGAACGACAATGGTCAGCTGCGAATCTCGTGGCCTCCCGGACACAGAGGATGTCCATGCCATCCACCTTGGAATCAAAGAAACACAAAGACCATATTATCATCATTCTTAGCATAACCTTCTCTCAACGATCCCAAACAGGCTTGGTGAGGGTGACATCACAAAATTATGATTTTTCCATCATGTATTTCGTGGTTAATCACTATCCCAGCTGATGGTACGATGCGGGTCCTTCAACAATAAAACCAGCAACAGGTGTCAGTGGTCTGTACCCTCAGACCAGGGATGAAGTCTCCTCTCTTGTAGTAGTCGGTGCTAGCGGCGGCCCGCTCCACCGACGTCCCCATGCCGTACTTGTTGTTCTCACAGATGAAGATGGCGGGGAGCTTCCACAGAGCCGCCATGTTGTACGTCTCGAAGATCTGACCCTGTAACGTGAAGGACGCGCCACGCGTTAACAGACCCGTTGGCGCTTGACGGTGACGTGTGTATCACTTTGCTGGCTGCACCAGAAGAGTCCTAATGACTTCATGAGCAATTCAGACATGATTGTTGATGTTTGCACATCATTGCGTGGTCCGCTTATGCTGCCTTGTCATGCAAATGCTCCCTGACAGTTGTTTAATGTCTGCGCATAACCAAGGCAAATTTCTGTGTGGGAAATGAAGTATTGTGATTGATGATTGCATAATCAATTACTAGAGTCATACCTGGTTTGCAGCACCGTCTCCATACAGAGAGACACATAGCTCGTTCTTCCCCTGGTATTTACAAGCTAGAGCTACGCCTGCTCCGAGTGGAACCTGGGGTGGAGAGACAACAACATCTGTATTGACAATTTTACTGCTAAGATTTTAACCAAAAGGACTTTTTGTTTGTTTTTTTCCTGAAATAAGGTTGAGCCATCATTCTCAAGAAAGCTTACTGGTAGGCTGACATTGGTGATCAAACCATAAAATTAGGACCTTTTATCATTATTAATTGATACACGAGTCAAAGTGAACAACCAAGAAGCTCAGGAGCAGGTTATGCGTTTACCTGAGCTCCCACAATGCCGTTGCCTCCATAGAAGTTCTTGGTGTACATGTGCATAGAGCCCCCCTTGCCCTTTGCAATACCTCCTCTCCTGCCTGGGGGAGGGAGACAGAGGCAATGGCTGAGAGACAGGACTGCGGACATCGGGGATCAAACACCCTCGCCACTGCTAAACACATTCTCTGCAGAGCTGCGCAAACGGGTTCAAATGCACCATTGTGGAAGAATGATTGAGTGTGATTGACAGGTTCCGTTGCCGGTGACAACCTACCGGTGAGCTCGGCCATGATTTCCCTGACGGTCCCGCCCCTGGTGAGGGTGTACCCGTGGGCGCGGTACGCGGTGATCAGGTGGTCCGTCAGGTTAATAGCTGCCTCAATGCCCACTGCACACGCTTCCTACCATACACAACAACACATGGTTCATGTTGAATGTGTTAAACATCAGAGTGCTAAAACTGCATAAGTCAATATAACCATACCTCTGCAGAGTATAAGCTATACAAGTCAACATTTTGTTTCACAAAAGCTGACAGCTTTTCAAAGTGTAATGCAGTTATACAAAAAACAAAATCACCAATTCAAATTTAAGACAGTTGCAATTTGTTGAGAACAAGAATTTGTCATGAAAAAGGCTTATCATGTATTTCAATGCCATTATATGTCTATTATACATTGTTTTAAATTAGTACATAGGAGTCCTCACCTGTCCGTCATACAGGTGGCAGAAGCCTCGGATGATCTTCTGCTTGTAGAGCTGGTCGGCCTTCAGCTCCATGCGCCTCATGGTCTGCATGGTACGGTAGTACTTCAGACCCTCCTCCCGAGTCATCACCACCTCCGTGGCCGGGGCCTCATCCAACTTGTGGACGTCACATTTCTACACGCATCGGGGAAGCACCCAAGTTATATGAGGCGACAGACAAGTTGAGGCGAGTTGATCTCAGTCAAGTACAACGATAATAATGGAGGTGAAGCTTGTACAGGTGCTCACCTTGATTTCAAAGGAAGCCTGCGGGGTGAAGTCAGCATAGGTACGGGCTGATGCGACCGCTGCGGTCCCCTGACAAGTGAAGGTTAGGACAGCGTTCAAGAAAAACATGTTTTTTTTCCACATACATCACCTCTAGCAAACGTCACTTTGTATTCAACATGGGTATGGACACACGATACCACACCTATCGACGTTGACAGCGTTCATAACGTTAATATTACTACGCCCAAGTCTCGAATATGTTTGCGGTTTTAACACAAGTCAATGGTTTGGAAGACGCGGTTGACAAAAGGCAATGACAGTGGAGTGGCATGTGATCACAGATGAGAAACAACACAAAAACACTGTTCAGCAGAAAGGGAGAGCCGCTAGCCCAGGTAGCTATCGTCCGGCCTCTGTTGGATAGGACAAGGTCAGAAGACCTATGACTACGAGAATGTATGCATAAATCAGATTCATATTCAAATACAGGCCTTGTGCAAAAGTACATACATTTCTCTGGGCGCATGTCCTTAGCACAGTGGAGATATTGGTCAGCATCTTGCTGTCGTTTCTGGAGCCACAAGTCAAAACTTCTCCCGTCTCTCACTCTGTCCTTCTCGGGGACCCTTCTTCCTGTGATGCCCTCCCCACCAGTAAACGGTGGCGGATCTACAAGCCTGCCCCCTGTTGCATGGGAGGTCTGCAGCATCCAAATGCGGCAGCAGGTTTGATTTATTTGATTGTAGACAATGATCGAAGTCAACAAATGCATATTTATATTAGGACTCTACTAAATTATTTGACTGCTTGATGGGGGGTGTTTTTGGATAAATAGAATTGCTACATAATTAAACCGGTTTTTTTTTGTGCGCATTACAGACACAAACGTCATTTCGGACCAGCCTCAGGCCCGCCGCCCCCCTCCCATTGAGCACCACATCCCTGTCTTCATCCATCCACCCCTGGTCGCTGTCATCACACACACACACAGACACACACACACACACACACACACACATACACACACACACGCGCGCGCGCATCAGCGTGTCGTCGAAACAACAACATCCGCGGATTATAATGACGTGCAGTTTGTTTTAAGATAAACGGTCACATTTGCTGGATCCTCGGGCTTCGCCTCCGTGGAATTCTTGGACGCACAATGGAAGCGATGCGCACATCGCCACGGCAGTGAAGAAGCCGGAGCTTGCATTTCACTGACGGCTTGAGACGCTGCGGTCTGGCAATATTCCCTTTATTTTGGGTGGACTCCACCGTTTCCAGCATCCATGGCGAAGACAGTGACTACATCACCGACACTGATAGGTATACCAAATTAAATGATATTGTCGATAATGATGTTCATGATTCGTCATGAATTCTATCTGATTATAGAGAATGGTTTGTGCTGTATTTTGTGTTGGATGTGCGAATGACGCACCTCGCACAGGCGTCTTTTTTTTTGGGGGGCACTTTTTGCCTTCACAATGAGAACCTAAATGTCGTATTTCATTTCGTTTATTTTATTTTCATCATTGCTTTCATTGTGATTACATGATTGCTACAAAAATTGGAAAGATTAAATAATAGCATCACAGAATCCTGTTTCTCACGACCACATGCCGTGACGAATGTTTTCTGTGGGAACCCAATACTGTTTCAACGTTTTTAACTACAGGCTGTAGTTGTTCGTGGATTTCTGTGGCATACAGCTTCATGTTAATGTAAAAAAAGGCGATTACACTACAGATGACACTACAGGTACAATTGTTGTCCTGTAGTCTGGCATTGGCATCTCAACTTTTTGTCAACCATTTGTACTCTGGCCTTTGCTGCTGCGTTGAAAACATATAAAAAAGAAGACATGAGCAGCACGTGACAAAAAAAACCTTTAAGTATGATATTTATTTGGACATGTAACATGTAAAAGTAGTTGTTATGTTCCCCAGTTACAAATTAACCAAGGTAATTTAATCTTGCCTGAAAGAAGAGTTGTGTGTGTGTGTGTGTGTGTGTGTGTGTGTGTGTGTGTGTGTGTGTGTGTGTGTGTGTGTGAGTGCCTGCATGTGTGCGCGTGTGTGTGAGTGTGAGTGCGTGCGCGTGAAATCACTTAGCCTTCCCAATCGAAACCTCTCGGATGTATACAGGCCATTTTTTATCCTCATATCATAAGCAGATTTTAGCTTATGACGGATTTTTTAGAAGTTATACCAACATGTACGTGAGTACATATCGAATGAAGTCACCCCTCCTCATATAACACTAAGCATTGAAGTAGACATAGCTATATATTCTGGCCACGTTTAAAGGGTCATTTTACCACCAGGTGTGAATCCATCCCTTTTGTGACATCACAAGAGGGAGTGTCCACTCAGACGTATGACAGAACAGACCAATTCAAGGGTTAGTCAATCTCCGACTTGTGATGTCACAAGTGGATACATTGTGAAATGGATTGTCGTGACTAGTAATGACCCTCACACCTGGTGGTAAAATAGATGGGGGATCTGCAATGAGGTCAAAGATATGTACTTCCTATCAGTGCTGTCTCTACCTTCTCCTGCCCCAAGGTGACCCAATGACCCCAACATCACCTTGTCTCCTCCCTGACAAGCGGTCACACAGCAGTGGGAACAGCTCTCCGGCCCGCGTGGGCTCCACTGGAAAGACCAGTAAGACACAAACACACGCACATATGCCCACATAAACACACGCACACACACACACACACACACGTATCTATACACACAAACACTCACACACACAAACACACATATTTACACACTGTTGTATGTATATGCATTTAATAATCTCGATCATAATGTCAGTTTTCTGAAGGTATGGCACGCATTTGATAAAATATTATCATTTTGTCATATTGTCAGCACTGACACATCTGCCTATAGTTTGACCGCTGCTGCAGTGACAATTAGAAAAGCCTCGCATGGCAACAACAAACCGAGGGATCCAGCCTATATCCTATAAATATCACGCCAAGGGCGACTTGCACACTTTCTCTGCACCTCTCTCTTCTGTTCGCCCTTGGTGGTCGCTCCCCTAAGCAATTTAGATCACATTTTCAAAGACGGAGGACATGCAGTTACTGCCCTCTGCTGATGATAGATTGGTACTGCACGCCGAGGCCGTCTTGCTGATGTCATCCGTTTGTTACCGAAAGCGACGCTTGATTACCCCTTGGATTCATGACCGTTTGCTCTTATTTTGTGTCGTCAGCCCCGTCCACCGAACGGAAGCCACAGATAAACGGGCATCCCTCACCTCTACATCTACCAACGAACAACAACAACCATGCAGATACATTGTGTAAGTCTCGGGACAGATTAGGCACATTCAGTCAACAATTAAAACTGTTGTAACAGTTTAACCTCTGTACATCAGGCAATGTGTTGTGTCCTCTTCCAGTGGAAGGCTACCTGAAGACAGATGACCGGATGCGTTTGGCCAAAGAAAGACGCGAAGAAAGAGAAAAAAGCCTGGGTCAGTCTGTTGATTATTATTACATTAATATTAGATTGCACAACTCTAATATAACTGTTTAAAAGGGCACTACTGGTCCCATTTAAGAGCTGTCATTTCAGTGTCATGCATAGCCAGCCGCCAGCTACCAGCGAATGAAACGATCCGCGAGGATAGCAGGTTCTCGTTGTGCTACGCCTCTGTGAGAAGTTCAGGCGTTTGTCTCTGAACAGTGCGGCTCACATCCACCTCATCCACTTACAGCAGACATGAGCGCAGAGCTGTGTGCAGTGTGTCTGTGTCAGTCTAAAGCACGGTCCCCCCCCCCCCCCCCCCCCCCCCCCCCCCCCCCCCCCCGCGCGCGTGCGCGCGCGCGCGCCCGCGCGCGCGCGCGCCG
>OMKI01020050.1:13518-23655 GCA_900302315.1 Phycis blennoides | reverse complement strand
AAATCTAACCATTTGTGACATCACATGTGGGCGTGTCCACCAGCTGGATGGCTCTCTGACCGCTGGGCGGTGGCACCTGTCAATCACACATCCGCAAACGCATCAGCTCTCACCTGTGGCGTCACAAAGGGCCGGACAGGTAATGCTCGCGCAAACGCAACGCTCACGCGCCAGAGCGGCACAGCGCACACCCCGAATCCTGTTTCCATTTCCTATTATTAACTTTTGACCTGCCTTCCGCTGACCCAGTAATACTGTCCCGGGCAGAGATATAGAGTTGGAGCTTACAGACAGAAAATACAATATCTGGGAGTATTATTTTCCTAGAGAGGTGTCCTGTTATTTTACCAGGGAAACACTGCATATTTGGCAAATAATGTATTCCACTGCACCATTTCATGTTTCAGATCTGGTGCAAAATTCCAATAAGCATTCAGCATGCTTCAGATAAAGAAAATACATATATATATATATGCAGTTCTTATTCATAGACACCATCTGTTATTGACATTATTACTGAACACATAAATGCAAATATTAGAGGTCTAATTGGCACCACACGCAGCCTCGCTATCCTGCTCTGCGTTCTTAAAAGTAAGCCTGTCTTTCGGGTACAACAAATGAACACCTATAATGAATACAGCACATAATAATAACATGAAGTTTCTATATGAATGTGATTTCAACGCTGGCTGTTTGACCAGGGCTCAACCATGCCACAGGTGATACTGATTCTCATTCTGCACGCCCAGCGCGCAGAATGTAGAAAATGAGGTTACATTATTCCTCACTCAGTACCAGGAGCATGCGCGCCACCAAGGGTGATTGATGGTTCTGCTAACAAAGACTCGGGCCCCGGGTCGGACCAAGCACTAATCCAATGTACCGTCTATAGTGCTCACGTGCTAACCTGAATGGGCCTGTTAGTGTTATGGCTTCATTGTCTCCGATCACACGTTAGAACCATATGCAGCAGCGTAGGGCGGCGGCGGCGGCGTGCTTCCCGTTTTCATTTCTGAAGGCTGGTTTATGGGCTGCGGAGTTTAATTGTTTAATTTAGTTTCTTTCTCCCAACGTCCGAGCAGGATTTTTTGTTCTGTTTTGGATTTTTAGTTCTGTCGCCGTTGTATTCTCTGGTTTTGTTAACGGCCGCTATGTTTCGTAAACTATTCATTCATTCAAAGAACGCTTCAGGGCAATGCAACTTCTCGTTGTCTGGCATTGGGGATCAAACCCACTACCTTTTGGATGTGAATCAAACAACCTAACCACTACAGCCTCTTGCCCTTGATATTCTCAGGGTTTATTCTCGGGTTTGTTGATCCAGAATGTAGAAAGAAAGTAGTTTTATTATAGTGGTCCAACATTTTTTTGTAAAACGACTGGAAACTTTATTTCTGGAGCTGGGTTTGCAAGGGTTTGGTTTTCTTGTTAAATGTTTTGGGGCATTTTGCATAATTTCTCAGGCAATTGAATAAAATGTTGGGAAAGTCGTTATTATATCGATGTTGCACGAGAGCCCAATAGTCACTGATTTCTGATGCCAATCATGCATATTTCCGGGCTCCGGGTAATTTGGGAACCCTGGTATGTGTTCCGTCTCGTTATTTATCCCTTAGTGTTACGTTTCATTTGAAACTCAGATGGGTGACCAGGTGGAACAACACCGTAAACACACCATCAGCACTCCTCCTCCTCCTCCTCCTCCTGCTCCTCCTCCTCCCTCGGTAAGGGCGGGGCCGTGGAGGCGCACCAGTGTGTGTCCAGTGCCCGGGTGAATAGCCAGGAGGTGCGCGGAGCAATCGCTCTGCAATCGACAGGTCTTGACCCCCCCCCCCCTCCTCCTCCTGCTCCTCCTCCTCCCTCGGTAAGGGCGGGGCCGTGGAGGCGCACCAGTGTGTGTCCAGTGCCCGGGTGAATAGCCAGGAGGTGCGCGGAGCAATCGCTCTGCAATCGACAGGTCTTGACCCCCCCCCACCCCCCCCAACGCCACCACTGACTTATCTCATTTAGTTCAATTCTGCCAGGAGGACGCTAAGCCCTTTTGATCCTACTCCCTCCTCCCCTCACATCTCCCCCCCCCCCCCACCCCCTGACTAGAGGCCGCGGCTAAAATAAAGGCAGCTAGATTAATGCGACCTGTGTTGCTCCTGGGTGATTTTTCGCTTACTGCAGCGGTGAGAGGATTCCCGGAGGGAGGGGGGGGGGGGGCTTGGCTAGTAGGACACATATTAGTAGCATGTTTAGCGTATTTTTAGCCGAGGGTTTTAAGGTGACGGTATGAATCTTTCCATCCTCGTCTTCCCTTTTTTTTTCTTTTAGGTCTAGGTTGTCCTCTCCAGGGGGGAGGCAGGAGGAGCTGCACTCGCACAAAGGTTTGCATGTGCGTGCAAACCACCCGTCGTCGTGCTTCCATAGGCTAGGATTACGAAGGGGTTCTGTGTCATTCATTGTGTTTGCATTCACATTGTGTGCGCTTCTGTTTGTTCTGCTCATTGTATGTGGACTTACATATATTATATTTGTATCTGTGTAAATAATTTTTGCCGTCCGGTATTGCTACTTTGATACCCCAGATTTCCCATCTGGGTTCACACAGGAGCTCTTATTTTATATTAAAACGCACAGCAATTTCTTTTTTGGGGTTTTTGTGGAGTCTGACACTTTATAGAAATAGACGCAACCTTTCATGTTTCCTGTTACCGTATAGGAAGCTCGACTCAACGTTAGCCTGAACAGGGCAGGGATGAGCTGAGAACAGAGAACATAAGAGCAGATGTTGGCCAATTAGCATATTAATACATCCACTCATTGTCGATGAGGCTAAAGGTGTTCGTATGCTGCTGAAACATTTTCAATCATCATTTTCGATGAAAAGAAGAACACCTCAAACATGTTATATTCAGTTGAGTTTAGGTGTCATGTTCAGTCTACGCAGTCTGTAGCATGCAGTAGTTTAGTCATCCTATCGGTCTTAATAGTCAACGTTGCAGTTGAAGTAGAGCCATGGTGCAATATTGTCACTTTGGATAAAAGTTAAAATAAAATAAATAAATATTGTGCGGGTTTTCACACACCACCATAAACAGTCAGGTGTTCCTGGGCCAGAAATGCTACATTGCCCAGCTGTTCCATAAACGTGAAGAGCTCCCACAACGGAGGCTAATTAAGCAGCTAACAAAGAAAGAGAAGAAAATAACGCCAACTCATTACCCAGCGAATGCCAACAAGAGTTAACGGGGTAGCGCTAACTAGCAAAGCCATACCTACAATGTTTAGTGTATGCTATTAGCACGAGACATCGTAATACATTTCAAAGGTCCCCTATTTTACCACCACCGGGTGTGATGTCGATTAACCATTTTAATCCATTTCACAACCTGCCCAACTGTGACATCACAAGTGGTGTCTATCCACTCGGGTGACAGACAGATGTATGATGTATGGATCCGACCTACGGGCTGAATGTACTGACTTGCGTTGTACGTCTGGCACCGCAACTCCGTCCAACATTGCGTGGGAGGCTGTGAATATTAACAGAGGACAATGTGGTTAAATCGTGACCAAATCTCGTGACTGAAAGGCCATTGAGTGCTTTACGAAAAAAATAGGGTTAGGCAAACAGAAGTAGTTTGTTTATGACATGTTTTATATATTTCAAACAGGACTGGGGACTGATCCGTGTTTTGAATGGCGAAACCACTCGTTAATAAATTCATTGAAACATCGTGTTATGTGTATGCACCCATTTTCCCTTTTGTAATTGCCGCTCCCGAAACAATTGAATGAAGCTTGGATTTCCAGGAAGTTGAGGGTAGCAACAGCATTATGAATTCCAAAATGAACTTGGGCAAGGAAATCATTAGGTTGCTCATATCAAAACTATATTTGTGATATTTGTTTTGAAATGGCAATGAGGAAAAAAGTGAGTGAGATATGTATGAAACACACATACACACGTGTGTGCACACACACACACACACACACACACACACACACACACACACACACACCCACAATGGGGTCCATATTACACCAGATGGTTCTTTAACAACGTCATGCCAAAAATGTTGAAGCATCTGCTATCACAGAGATTTTAGCGAGAGGCCTGCACTCTGTAATAAAACACCAAAGTACCAGCAGATAAAATACACTTCAACTGTCTTCAACCTTTGCTTTTAATAAGATATATTATTTGCTTATAAATTTCATGATGACATTAATATATTATTACTTTTTGCTTTCCGGCAGGTTTACTTATTAGGTATTATAAGGACACGTGCGCTTGCCAATGTACACAATAAAAAGTGTGATTACGGCTTTAACAATGCTGAAATCAGAGAGGCAGTGCTGAACAAGCAAGCCTTTTGTAGAAATTCCCTTACGCAGCTTTTGGAAAAAGAAGGGAGGGAGAAAAGCCTGCTCACTGCAACGCACGACGTGAATGCACAAATATTACTCATTGTTTCCGGCTGCACCTTAGCAGATGCACACGGCGTCATGTGAGTCGACCGTCCGGCGCGTTAGCCAGTGGGAGCGCGAGATGCAGGTCACGTGACCTCTAAAGTCGTCTCCCGTGTTTGCACTTGCACTGCTGCTGTGGGACCCGAAGTAACCCCCGAGTTAAGGATCAGACTTTCCTTGCCCAGATGTTTGATAAAGGCCCAGTAACCTATAACCAACAGTTTCTGTATCCCGTCCTATTGAATTTAGAACTTTTTTTACAAGGATGTTTGTGAAATAATTTCCCCCGTGAAAGTTCTGCGAGTAAGTTTTGCTTTGTGCTACTCCACAGCAGACTGCAACACTACAGCGTTTCGCCGACACCAAGTCTTGCACGAAACATCACGTTGTTACATTTCCCGCGCTCTATAGCCATATGCCGCGCTGGCATTAGCTGACGCAGACGAACTCGGCGCGTCTCGCGAAACGCCGTAACGAAGGCGTTGACACATGCTCTCACTTAGACGGGCGGGCGGGCGGGCGTATCAAAATATAAGCATCCCCCGGTCCCTGGATCCGCCGGCATCCTCGCCGGTACGTACGTAGCTGTGGATGTAATTTTTACGCGGCTGTGCGTTGTGATGCAACCGCCAGCAACCTCCCGCGTTTCCCACCTAAATAGCCACAGTTTGACCCCCCCCCCCAGAACCCCCTTGCGACGACCGCATGCTCACAAGCCTGTTTGTGCGTGTGCACACTTATCAGCGGGAAACAATATCGCGTTTGATTGGTGATGCGTGCCGCCACTTTTCATTTCTTTTTTATCTAGTTGAAACCGGGGGGGTCGGGTGTATCCGCAAGTGATACTTGTTGGGGGATGGATGGTGATGCAGAGAAGGCCGGCCGTGGACATAAAGAAATACATTATGCTGTGCATTCTGTGAGGAACTCAGTGCCAGCCGCCGGCTATTTCTGGCCGCTTCCGCGTTATTGGCAAAGACGCCCCCCTCGGGCACTTTGAGGGAAAAGAACATTGTTACTCCTGGAAATACTGCTTTGACCATTTAATGAGGCCTCAGGATTATACTTAGCCATTAATGAAGTAGTTCCAACCGGTGGCACGCTCCATCAGATCCACAGGGGCGAGTGTGCTGGAGTTTATGGAGCATCATTTCCCTAAAAAAAGGAAGAAATCTCGAAGAAAAAAAAAACATGACTGCACTCACTCACACACACACACACACACACACACACACATTGATGAGGACCTCCAGTATAAGGGATGCTAGCAACCAAAGGCTCTAGGCTACGAATGTCTGTCTCTGTAGCGGATGATAGTGGACTGACAGGGCAGCGGCTGGGGCCGTGTGTGTGTCCCAGCATGGTGGGCTCTTCTGGGTACCTCAAGGTACCCTCATCCGCAGGCCTTCCCGCGCCTCCACCTGGTCATTAATGACATAGTAAATTCGCAGCGAGTCGCTTTGGATGAAGGCGCCGTCTGAATGAGTGAGCGGTAAATAATAGATTGAATATATGCATGTAAGAATGCAGGGAATGCGCGTTTGGCGTGTGAACCTCGCGCCCGCGTTCCGCGCGCTCTTCTCTTGATGCGCCCCGGGAACAGAGAACAGTGTAGCATACCTAGTTATTTAAAATGTATTGAGAGGCGGGCTGGCAGAGGCGCCGATGTGCGGCCGCGGCTTGAGGCCTCCTCGTCTAGGTGCATTTCATCTCCTAGCCCTCCGCCCGCTCGTTAGTGACACGCATCGCTCTGGTGGCGTTCACTGTTGCGGGAGGGTCGCTTTGAGTCACTTCACTGCCGTAAGTCTGCTTAAGGACTACAGAGCAAACAGGACGGGAACTATAAGAGGGGTTATGGCAGAGACAAGAGCGCCGGCTTGTTAGGCCGATCGGGGCTGCCCTGCTGAGCGGACTGAAAAAATACAGCGCTTTGAAATACCTTAAGCGCATTACAGAATAAGCTGTTTTGCACATATATGGCGAAATTCATTTATTGTAATTTTTGTGGAAATAGGTGGTAAAAATAGCGAGTGAAAAACTCCCTGGTAAGCAGAAATAATTTAATTATAAAATCTGTAGAAGGGTGGAGACCGAGTACAATAATTTCATTATTTCCACTGAAGTGTAACTTGATGTAAGGAAAGTCTTTAAACCAGTTAAGCTACAGCATAAATAATTCAGCCTACCGCCGTTGCTTTTCTTTGAGAACTTCCTTTGAAATTCCTTGTAAACATGGCATTTTACGAATCAAACGAACGAAACCTGGACAAATATGAACACTCTATACTCACTTCTCGGATAGTATAAGATAAACCAATACAAAAAACCAATACCTTATTTCATTATAATTTTTTTCTAATAACTTAAAACAACTTAAAGCAACCAACTTGATAAACAAATTGAACTCCAGACGTGTCACCTCTTCATCGCTAGAGACCCCCTGTGTTGCCTTGCAGTGTCTGACATCCACCAGAACACCACAGCCTCTCTGCTGTGGCACACCGAGCCCAAATACACCACACCAGCACAAAGGAGTGCAGCCCTGCTATGTGATAAAGTGGACCGAACCCGGGTTTGTTGAAATATATCAAAGGCTTGGTTTCATCCTATGACTTAACCCTAAAACAGTGAGTGGAGAACAATCAGCGGACAATAAAGCATCTATTAAATAAAGTCGTTTGGAGGAGATATCTCAACTTTTACCTGAGTGGTGCCGCGCACCGTTTTCGAAAACACACTAGAAATAGTGCCCCTCTTTTAGACTCATGTAAAACAACAAAATGAAAGTAAACACAAAAATAGCAAAGTCAATTCACAAGTTAAACAGTCACACTTCCTGTAGGGCCCTACACCCTGTTATCCAACACGACAGAGAAATCCGCAACACTCTAATATTACACCAAAGCAATCACTTTTTAAACATTCACAATAACACGTGGCTACCTTCCAGTACCTACCTACCTTCAGTGGCAGACTGTTGCACCCCAAGTGTGTGAAGGAGGGGTAGCGCAGGTCCTGCCTCACTGCTGCAGTCAGCCTCCGCTCACAATAAACAATCACACGGACATTATACGCTCATCCGATGCATCTCATTCGGTACATTTCACTACATTTCACTACAATACACAATAAAAAAAGATATATATATATATACATACATATATGTAAATATAAATGTTATATTTACATATATGTAAATATAAATGTTATATTTACATATATGTATATATATATATATCTTTTTTAATTTTGTATAGATTTTCCAATGCAATATTTAAAAATATACCTCCTTGTTTTTGTTATTGTTATTCTTACATCTAAGCGGCTGCAACTGTAAATATCCCCGTTTGTGGGACAAATAAAGGGTTTTCTTATCTTATCTTATTATATAACAGGCTATACACAGGCCTATAGCACATCACATAGAAAATAACAAACGCCGGCTGCAAGAAACCCAACAAAGCATTGCAGGCCTGTTGGTCTATCGCGTGGAATGGCCATGTTGTCTGCACTCACCGTTCCATGAAACCTTTGATTAATGAAATGTCATCATCGCCAAACAATGTACACTTCTACGGTCAGGGGACTCCTCTCCCGAAAGCCGGGGGAACCACTGGCTTTCTCCTGGGCCGTGTTACGATATCCATACTTCCATGAGTCCACTTAAACGTAGTACACTATCCGCACTCGCTAAGTGCGCGGATTTTCAGCTGTTAGTGTTGTTCCAAATGGTGCACTTACTGGAAATGACTATCAGCTGCGCGGTCGCGTCACCCGCCAAACACACGTGAATCCATTACGCCCACTGACGTCTAACCACTTTCGAACTGAGCGCGGCTCAGCCTGGCGCCGCCTCTTCCGCTACGTCGCCAAGATGGCTGCCGTTGAGTACGGCAAGTGTACACCGTTGCACACTATGCGTACTAACCGTTTTGAGGGCGACATCCGGGTCCTTTCAGTACACTTCTTTTCGGCGCGATCGTAATCGGAACACCCTACGTACTCAAACTAAGTCTAGTAAGAATGGATATCGGAACACGGCACTGGTCACCGGTGGCGCTATCAGGGAGGCGCGCTAGTCTCCCGTGCGAACCGGAGGAACCCCTGGCTCTCTCCTGGTTACCGGTGGCGCTATCCGGTGCCGTTGCTCCCGGGTGGCTGTTCAGTGGAACCTCCGGTGTGTACAAACGCCTTTGGCGCTAACCGAGAAGCTGGGTTATCACGCCCAATAAATCTTTCACTAAGTGTTTGTCTCCACGCTAACTGCAGACGGCCTGCCGAAAGCACACTGACACTGACTAGCTATCCCAGGTTCCTCTCCATTGTGTAGACTTACCCACTCGCCCGAACCACACTCCGACGTTGACGTGTACACTCGGAACTGCGATGAAAGTGTAAGTGGGGTAAAACCACCAAGTATAGAAAACATGGACAATAACAGAAATAGAATAATAGACTCCTAACACTCCTTCTTCTATATCCTTCGCACTCCTTTTCCCCTCCTTTTCTTGTTCCCGCCCCGGTTCCTTCTTCCCAGCCAATGGAAAGCCCAGGATCACGTATTTCCCCAATCCGAATATGGATGACTCATCGGTTCGATACATTTAAACACATACAACCTTGTTTTTTTTAATGCCATTGTGAAATGAAATAATGAATTTAATTAAAATGAAAAAATTTTTGTGCTAAATTAATGAACTTGAGTAACACTTGAGTCACAGAGTTTTCAAACTAATACTTAAAAGACACATTTTAAGATAAACCTAATACAGCTAAGTTGTAGTAGCTTTAGCGTTTATAAAGAAAGCATTCTAAAGAGAATAGGACAGCATTAATTGCAATAGATTTTTCATGCTGGAGGATGCCAAGGGGCCCAAATTAAATCTGGGAAACCCGCAAAAGCTCCGGCTTAACCATGCACATCCACCGACGACAGCGGTGAGCATTATGTATGCTGTACATTACACTCCGAGAGGGGCAGGTACTCACAGTTAAAACGGGGGGAACACGTCAGTGTTTCCCCAAGGATGGAGTTGTAGCAGCAGAGGTGACAGAGAAGGAGAAACTGTCTGACTCTTTGTGGGGGGGGGGGGGGATCCCGTCAGATGCGGGATTCCCGTGGGATTCCCGCGGGACGGACGTCCGCTTAATTATGCGTCACGTGACTCGGGACAGGAAGACAAGTCAACAGTTAGCGGAGGCGGGGGCGGGACAGGTGTCCCGACAACAGGTCAGTTTTTTTTGCTTTGCCCCCTGGATGTTCAAATGAGTACCATCGCACAAAACAGAGCGGTAAACTCATCCATTTTCATGTCCGCTTCATCCTGTCCACGTCTTGGCCTCTCTGCTCTCTCTCTCTCTCTCTCTCTCTCTCGCTCTTTGTGTGTGTGTATGTGTGTGTGTGCGCGTGTGTGTGTGCGTGTGCGTGCGTGCGCGCGCGCGTGTGTGTGTGCATGGAAATCAGCCCCGCCTTTTTTTCTGTGCAAACAGTCACTGACCACAGACGGAGAGAACAGGAGAGCGGTGGAAGAAGCAAACATCCCATTTCCTCCCCACGAGCCTCCAATCAGCCGCTCCAAAGCAGACAAACTGCGATGGCTTTTGCGTATGTGCGCCTGATTATTATGTCGCCACAATGAGGAAATTTCCACAGTGGCGTTCCATCATTAGGGG
>OMKI01020047.1:0-10246 GCA_900302315.1 Phycis blennoides | reverse complement strand
GACAAGTGCTTGGGTCAGGAGCTGTGTCGCTTCCCTCGCGAGGAAAGGCCGGATCCTACGGATGTTGTAGAGAGCAAATCTACACGAGCGGGTCACTGCAGTAATGTTTGCAGTGCAGGACAGTTGGTTGTCAACTATTACGCCCAGGTTCCTTACGGTCGGTGAGGCAGATACTGTGATGCCCTCGACCGAGACCAGCAGGTCCCTGTGAGGGCAGTCTTTCCCCGGTATGAAGAGAAGCTCAGTCTTTGCGAGATTGAGCTTGAGTTGATGCGCAGTTGTCCAAGAGCTGATGTCTGCCAAGCATTCTGAGATGCGTGTTGCAATCAGAGTGTCTGAGGGGGGGAAGGAGAGGAACAGTTGCGTGTCATCCGCATAACAGTGATAGGAGAAGCCGTGTGATGTGATTACAGAGCCTAGGGATTTGGTATATAGGGAGAATAGAAGCGGTCCTAGTACTGAGCCTTGCGGGACCCCAGTGTTCAGCGAGCGGGGTTTGGACAGGGAGCCGTTCCATGTGATATTATTATTATTATTATTATGTGATTATGTGTTATATGTTATATGTTATCATGTGATTATATTATTCTAATTATTCTAATCATGATGCATCTGTTTCTACTTCATTTAGTGCAGTGGTGTCAAACTCAATCCATGGAGGGCCGGGCCGCTGCATGTTTTAGATGTTTCTCTACTCCCAACCCACCTGATTCTAATGATCAGCTGATCATCAAGCTCTGTAGAAGCCTGATAACGATCCGTTCATTAGAATCAGGTGTGTTGGAGTAGAGAAACATCTAAAACATGCAGGCCCTCCATGGATTGAGTTTGACACGCCTGATTTAGTGTGTCTATGCACTCTTCAGTATGAAAATTCCTTTCTCTAAGAGACCCAGTATAGGAGGGCAGCTTCTGACAGAGCACATGGGGTCTTTATATAGCTTTACATGGTATGCATTACTGGAAGGAGAATATTCTGCTAAGACCAATATGTTGCAGGGACATGTACATTTGCAGTTCATGCAGTTTGATAAGAATTTGGTTACTGCCAAACTCCCATGGAGGGTAAGTAATACTGTAATACTTACCAGCTAGTTAAATCTCTATAAATGGGCGTGTTTATCTAGTTTGAGATTTACAAAATAGTCATGGGTTAACAGATACTACAATCAGTAAGACTTAAATAGTTACTTCTACATGTACACTGTACCTACACGCTGTATCCTTATGTGCAAGTGATGTATCAAAACAAGTACTTTATCTCTATTAAGACTGTCAGTACTCTGCAGACCGCAGCACGCAGCACGGTGCTCCCTCAGGGAGTCTGCATGTGGACGCCCCTGGCTCCTCCCACATGTCCAGTCACAACGAGGAGCTGCGGATCCTGAGTGTCCACGGACGAGGGGAGGGTCCACTGGCGGTGGACGGCCATGACACCCTCTTCACCCCGTCCGAACTGGAGGCCCTGAGCGCGCTGTCCCCGGACCACAGCATCACCCACGACAGCCTCCTCAGCTTCAACAGCGGCCCCGGCGAGAGGGTCCCGGCACAGGGGATGCAGGACAGCAGGGGGGGTCCCGGTAGAGACGGCCAAGCGGAACGGCTGCAGCGCCTCCAGGCCGCCTCCCTGTCCCTGAAGCCCGACAAGGGAAGGCGCCCGGGCCACTTCGGGGCACAGTTCCCTCAGGGCGCGGCCAAGAGCCTGGACTGTGGTGAGCCGTTCTTCTGCCAGGAGGAGCAAGCCGTGCACCGGGCCGGCCACAAGGGGGCGGCAGCCCAATCCCATGTGCCGTGTGCGGCAAGGTGCTGGTCAACAAGGCCAAGCTGAAGATGCATATGCGCATCCACAATGGGGTGAAGCCGTACGGGTGCGTCCAGTGCGGGAAGCGCTTCACGCAGAGCGGCAACCTGAAGATCCACCTGAGGACTCACTCCGGGGAGAAGCCCTGTGTGTGTCCGCACTGCAACGCCAGCTTCAGCGACCCCAGCAGTCTGAGACGCCACATGGTCAAGCACACAAACTAAGGGCTGCTTTGACACAGAGCGACAGGGCGCTCTGATTGACAGCTCTCGTGTATTTGATCATTGATTGCCTTAGGTTTTTTAAAATCACGAGTAAAGACGCTTTCCAACTTTTTTACTTTTGTTATTTTTCTTCTTTTGTATTTGTATTTTTATAAATGCCTTTGTCATGAGGGCTACCATTGTTATCACAAATTACCTGCAACGTTCCCTTGTGGTACAGGCTATTGCATAGTAACTCCACATTATACACAACTGTTCATTTCACAAGATCAAATAAGACATATAACCTCGTTTAAAACTAAAATATTATTAACATAGCCGTGGAGACAGAGTCCCTGTAGAGAACGGGATCAAAGAGAAGCACGAGGATCCAGAAAAGGAGTTGAAGGAGGGTCAATATAACAAAGAAACACGAGTATAGCAGGCCAGTGGAAGAGCAATGGCACTGACAGACCAAATTGGGGAGTCTTTTAAGAAGCTCACACAAAAAGCTCGTATTACGTTATATTGAAATTAGTCGTGGGTTGCTGCCTATATTGGCGGAACACACGCACACCTACAATTAATTAATTTTAAATGTTCACTGTAATTAGAAATATAATATTTACATTCATCGCAGTTTGTTAAATTCAAACGTTTTAGAGCAAATCAAAATGTAATTGTTATGTTTGGTAGGCGTATGTGTGTTTTGACGTGTTCGCAAGTCTAGGCCTATATATAACCTATAATACACTATTAGCCCTAACTGGTCCAATCTTTTCAGACCACCAACATACATTCAGTTGTGCTACAAAGTGGTTTTCTAGTAATTACGGTAACATGCCGGAAGAGGCCATTGCGCGTATTCCGATCTGGGGTTAATCGACATCCCAGGGTTCAGTTTGATGACAGTTTCTGTCACATCTCGCCGGTAGACCAGTAAAATATGCCAATAAACATGTCGCCGTGCGGCTCAACGTTGGAAGAACAGCTCTCGTCCATCATGGACGTACTTGCGAAAGCGGCCGTATCTGAAATTAGCCAACTGTTCTCGGAAGGCTCGGCTACCCTTCGCTTACAAATAACTCAGAGCCTGAAAGAAAACGAAGCGCTGAGGACGAGGATGAAGGTGATGAGGAGTGAGCTGTTTTCTCTGAGGCTTCAAACCAGATCAAATGCATCCCGTGCGGCCAGTCGTTTTGCCCTGGCTCGAGCCAACAGCTGGAAACCACGGACCAAACCACTGGGAAATGGTGAGACCCCACTGGAATAGATGGAGAACAGGGCAGTCCAGGTGTTCAGGGGTCTTTAAGCATGCTCACTTTACTATTGATTGCTATGAGAGGTAATTGAAAATGGTAATGTAGTCATGGTTAATAATTAGCAATACATAATGAATATATCAGAGCAGCAGGCTACCTCTCAACACATGCCTAATCTAAATAGACGATATCAATATTATATGGTCAATAATGTAATGCATTCATCATCATCATCGTCATCGTCATCATCATCGTCATCAGGCCCAAAGCCCCTGAATGACCACAAGGCGGATGGAAATTCCCCTTCTTTTACACCATCCAAAAGTGAGGCTTCCTCTGTTACAACTCCAGCGGAGGTAAGCACAACACTCACCCATAAAAAGCACACCTTTATGATTCAATGTGTCGTTAATGGGGATTGACAACGTGTCTGTGCAAATGCAAGAATATGCCTTGACTGTTAATGTGGAAAGCAGGAGACCCCAGACATCATTCTAATCAAGGATGAAGAGGATATCAGTGGAGGCAGGCCAGCAGGTCAGTAATACTGATTCAGTTTGTTGAGTAGTGTCAGTGGGTATTTAAGGCTGGGCATGACATTGATAGTAGGGTGATATTGTGATACGACACTAGATAACGTAGACAATCTTAGATTTTGGGTATCGTAATATTGTGATATGGCACAAGTGTTTTCCTGATTAGGGGCAGCATTACAGTGAAGTAGTGTTATTTTGTGATTCTACCATACTGTTGTAGCTGTTCTTTTCTCACCCACTTGGTAATTATGTCCACATTAATGATGATTTAGGATGTATTTGGCGAAAAATGTTGATAATTAGATTTTATGTCAGCCCTTATTGCTGGTTTACAAAATGTTCATATTGTAGGCCCAGCCTATATTTATTAAAATGTTTATCTTAATAAAATGAAAATTACTCTTACTACATAACTGAATACTTTTAATTTGTCAAGTATTTAATTCACACAGGAGTAGACACAAATAGGTTTTACCATGTGGTTATTTATTTATTGAATTAACAGAAAACATGCTTTATCATGATATAGAGACATTAGACATTATAGAGGCATTCAATAATTAGCCTTTCGCCTTTGACCGAGTTAGCAGTTTGCACCGAGGAAGAGATTGAGTGAATGTACCAACAATTTATTAAATCTATTCAGATTACTGTTCACAAAGAGACAAGTTAAATTGTTAAAATGTCTTTAAGTTGGGGAAACCAGGGGCACTCACTAGGTGCACTAAAGGTGCCCACTGCTCTGTCTGATGGAGGAAGACATGGTCCAGAGCAAGATAATATTTATGTGCATGTGTCTGGTTTTGTGTTTACCTCAGCCTAAGTGATAAACTAGTTGGAATTGTTACCTTAACATGCCATTGTAAGAGTTTAACTCACAATAGACTTGTTTAACTTGTTGGGGGAACTTACAAAAGAGCCATAGATGACTCAGGACTGCAGAGTCACTCCCCATCTTCCGGAAGAGACTCAAGACCCACTTGTTCAGAGTTCCCATGAACCCTGCATAACCTTACCCTCGTGCTCTTATTTGTTGTACGTCTTGGCACTTTAAATTACTCTTTGTAAGTTAGCACTTTGATCGCTCTTTGTAACTTGGCACTTAGTCAGAGATGTTGTACACTAGCAATGGTTAATCTAGCAATTGAAATGCTTGAAACTTGTTCTGGTGACTTTCTTACTGTATTAGCTGCAATGAAATGTTTCACCTTCTTATGACAAATGTACTCTTTGTAAATCGCTTTGGATAAAAGCGTCTGCTAAATGCCCTAAATGTAAATGTAGATGAACAAATACCACAACAAATACTAACATTTGAATAGTTACTTACAAAGTATCTACTGTATCCTTATGTTCAAATTTTGTCAACTTAAATAACTTTATCTCTGTCTTTCTCTTTTCCTCTCTGCAGAAGACTGTGAATACACTGCAGACCGCAGCACGCAGCACGGTGCTGCCTCAGGGAGTCTGCATGTGGACGCCCCTGGCTCCTCCCACATGTCCAGTCACAACGAGGAGCTGCGGATCCTGAGTGTCCACGGACGAGGGGAGGGTCCACTGGAGGGGGACGGCCATGACACCCTCTTCACCCCGTCCGAACTGGAGGCCCTGAGCGCGCTGTCCCCGGACCACAGCATCACCCACGACAGCCTCCTCAGCTTCAACAGCGGCCCCGGCGAGAGGGTCCCGGCACAGGGGATGCAGGACAGCAGGGGGGGTCCCGGTAGAGACGGCCAAGCGGAACGGCTGCAGCGCCTCCAGGCCGCCTCCCTGTCCCTGAAGCACGCCGCGCTGGAGGCCGGCGACGCGGGGAGGCGCCCGGGCCACTTCGGCGCACAGTTCCCGCTGCAGCACAACCTGGCGTTCCCGCAGGGCGCGGCCAAGAGCCTGGACTGCAGCTTCTGCGGCGAGAGGTTTGTCAGCCGCGAGGAGCTGATCGTGCACCGGGCCGGCCACACGGGCGAGCCCCCCATCCCCTGCACCTTGTGCGGCAAGTCGTTCGCCAACAAGGCCACGCTGAACATCCACATGCGCATCCACACGGGCGAGAAGCCCTACGTGTGCGTCCAGTGCGGGAAGCGCTTCACGCAGAACGGCAGCCTGAAGATCCACCTGAGGACTCACTCTGGGGAGAAGCCCTACGTGTGTCTGCACTGCACGGCCAGCTTCAACAACCCCAGCAACCTGCGGCGCCACATGGTCACACACACAGGCAACACGGCGCTGTGACGCGATTGGCCGGCACCTTTTATTGTGTCTTTTTATTCAACTTGGGATTTTTTTTCTTTCATCACGGTTAAAGGCACTTTTTTGCAACTTTTTGTTTTTTCATGATTTTTTTATTGTTTGTGTTTTTCATTGTGTGTTTTTTCTTTTTTTTTTTAATAAATACGTGTCACCGTTACCTTTGTTAACATTAGTTGGCTGCAACGTTCACTTGTCGAATAGCCAGGTAACCCCACATTATACATGACTAATAATTTCACTAGGTTTTTTTGTTCACTTTCTGTTTGCGGTCTCATTCCTACTGTACATTTTTTTTTCTAGTTCCTTGATATTGTATCACAATTAAAATTTTCTAATTCCAAAATGATACTAATAAGGCTCCCATCAACAACTGATGGGACCCTTATCATTATTACATTAACCGATCCTTACTTTCAACAAAGCTTGTGAATGGAATATCCTCAGAATGTATAGACTGTCGCTAGCCAATGCATGGAATGTATGCTAGCTAGCTAATGTTTTGAAAGGAATGTAGCTTAACATTTAGAGACTATACCACTCAATTGTGTCCAGGGCCGTTCACGGACCACCTCATGTGCAAATGCTAAAAGAATAGATGAATACTCATGCAGTGGCAAAGAGTGCCAGCTCCCCTTTATAGTCAATTAGTTTGAAACACTGGAATTATTAATTCAGCAACGCTGCTTATGATCCCAGTGTGTTTATTAAGCAAACACAAATCAACACAAAACATCAATGGGAAACATTACAACAACAAACCTTAACACTAGATTTACTTCACAATATTGATAATGTGTTTATTTTCAATTTTCTGTATTGTTATTTTGAGCATAATATTGAATATCGGATGTGTGTCCCTCCCAATATGCATTATGATTAAGGCACTGTTTCAATGTATAGAGCTCAGTCATGTTGATGCAGTTTGCGGTCCTACCTCTAGAGTGCAGCATTTTTCTAAATGGACACCATTTGGGGAAATTCCTCGCATTGTTCTTCCTTCTATCCCTCCTCTCATGATAGTCTATTGTTTGCTTCACGAAAGTTAAACAAAAGGACAATTCACTTATCATGGTCACTTCAAGTGTGAATTATATCATGACTGATATGATATATATAACTTCTATTAAAATGTTATATTCAATGCCCGACACATCGCTTTAATTGTATTAATGGCATACAGTGGCCAGCGCTTTTGTTGGACTGTAATCGTGATAGGTTGTTGCATTCGTGAAGGGAAGACTCATGTAGCCATATATGTGTTGTTAGACGTATTGCTATGTTTGTTAGGTTTGATACTTAGGATCTCATGTAAACGTTTCTTTCGGTTAACTATAAAACAAAATAACTATATTAGGCGGCTCACCTAGTGGATTGATCGCAACTAGTGACACACCTGTACAACAAGGGGAATTCTGCTGGCGCCGTCATTACGGTAAAGGCTGCCCTGATCCCGCCCTCTCTTTAATAGACGCCTCGATGCTGTCGCCTCGTCTGTAGCGAGGCTGACCGAGAACCAGGACCAGCGGGGCAAACACAGGGAAAACATTTAAAGGATTACGTTTGGGAAAAAAACAGGACTGGGGTAGGCCACACATCGGTAAGTAAAAATGTGTTTTGGGTGAGAGTTTAGGTAGCACATATACGTGTTGGTGGTTAAAGTAGCGCACTGCAACGCTGGCAAGGAGTGGTCCACAGCACGACTTTCTGTGCTAACACTACGAGCTAAAGAGTTAGCCTGGAGACAGACGCGTTACGCTCGGAGTTGAGGCTGTCGATTGTCTGCGGTTACGTGAGCAGACAATGAAATATATTTCACTTAAAACGAGTGGGATGTGCCCGCATTTAAGGCACATCGTAGCTCGTAGGACATTGGAAGTAAAGGCATAGAAATCTAGGCCAGCGTATTGTTGGCCAGACGGAGGCAGCGGTGCCGTCTCGTATTGGGCTGACCCTGCAGGGTCCGATCGGCTAGCGTTGTGTGTTCGTGCTGCTACCAGCCCCACGGGATCGTGGATGACACGGATAACACGCAGGGTTTGTGGGTCACGCCAGGGATGCTAATGATACGAAGGAGCCCGGGTGTAGTACCGGGGCTTTGCTGTGGAACAGGTTGAGTGGAGCTCGGTCCACCCTGTCCACCCGCGCCAGTCTTTTGTTCACCAATGTGTCAGTATGTTGTGGCTGCAGCAGTGGGACCCAGGCGAGTGGGTTAGCAGCTCCTTGTTTGTGGCTCAGGTTGTTTATATATATATATGTATGTATGTATGTATGTACTACCTAAAGCCTGCCTCATCAATTCGTAAAAGCCAGAGTCGGCAAACAGCCCAACGTTATCTATTGTTATTTTTCGACTTTGTAGTATTGTACTATATCTAAAGAAAGTCAATTACATTTATGATTTGATCTACTGTATGTTGTTGTTGTTGCTGGGGGGGGGGGTGGTATTATTTTGCCACTGCACTGTCACCATGTAAAAATAAAATAATTAAACAAAACTAAATAATTCTTATATATGCAAGTATATACAACTTCCAAGATCTCGTCTAACGGGGTTATGTCAGAACTGCTAAGAATAATGAATGCTTTCCAGAACCCACCCAAACCCAAGCCATATATTAAACTATGACTGTTAGCCTCAACCTCATTAATATGAGCTTTGTCCGACATTTTCAGGTTCAATTCTGTTGTGATTCACAAGAAAGACTGAACGGAAGGAAAACATCCGAGTGATACTTATCAAAGGTAAGACAAATCAATCAAGACGATGGTCTGCAATTCTCCCATCAATTATCATTTAAGACGTACTTTTTCAGCGAGGTGGTCGTTCAGTTGGATGTTTATTTGAGCACGTTTAACGGTGGTGGTCTCCGAGTTGCGTTCGTTCACAAACATTCAGGGTTATCTGTCAGCGAGTAAACCAGTTGGGTTGGTCTTGTACGAACTTGTCTTAGTACGGAAAGGGCAGGGTGGGGATAACTGTCAAAGCCTTTCTCCGATAAATAGCCCGCAAACTGGTCGTTCCTTTGTATATATGACTTCAGTGTGCTGTATAGGCCCTATAGATAGACGATAGTACGATATAATGCCATTCAAGAAGATGTTTACAACAAGGTTTACATTCACACAAACTAATTTGTGTGCACATAATTGAAACGATAATGTTTGTGTGCACAAATTGTAATTGATTTAAAAGTTGATGGATTGGAAATGAAGTGGTACACGTGTACATGTGCTCCTGGTTCATATGTGCAAGAGAAAAGGTGACGTTGGAGTGTTGATGCGTGCGTCTGGCGCCGGCTACAGTTGGCGTAATGCCTTGAGGTGTAGAGGGTAATCCTTTGTGTGTCTTGAGAGACGCGTGTGTGTGTGTGGCCGTGCCGGCGTGAGAAGGTACATGGATTTCTACACCGAAGCCCCGATCCCTTCTCTAGCAAACCTCTGCCTAAGCCAGCGTCAATGGCCAGGGGGGCCGGTCACACATCATAACTACGATACAGTCGTGTCCCGGCAGTGGTACGCAGGGGGGGGGGGGGGGGGGGGGGGGGGGGCTGGTGTGGGGTTTGATTACAGGGCACTCGGATTCGGAGTGCTCACAAAGGACTGTATTGTGGGCTCTTTGAATGACTGTGCGTGAGGCGCTCCGCCGACCGCCCAGAGTTGAGTCACGCTGAGTGATGTGCCGAGTCAGACGGGACGATGTGACTCGTGGTGTGTCAGGACGCCATCAGGTGTGTGTGCTTGTGCTTGTGTGTGTGTGTGTGTGTGTGTGTGGGGGGGTGGGGGGTGGGGGTGGGGGGGGGTGTGTGGGTGTGTGTGTGTGTGTGTGTGTGTGTGTGTGTGTGTGTGTGTGTGTGTGTGTGTGTGTGTGTGTGTGTGTGTGTGTGTGTGTGTGTGTGTGTGTGTGTGTGTGTGTGTGTGTGTGTGTGTGTGTGTATTGGGCCGTTAAGTTTGTGTGTGTGTGTGTGTGTGTGTGTGTGTGTGTGAGTGTATGTGTGTGTGCGTGTACTGGGCCGTTAAGTTTGTATGTGTGTGTGTGTGTGCGTGTGTTTGCATGCGCCAATGCACACACGCTCACACACTCCTGCAGAGTGTGTCAGCGATGGCAAAGAGGAAAGTTGATTGGCAGGGTTAATAAATCTTCTGTTAACAGTGGGCCTTTGGCCGGCCATGAATAAACCCTGAAAAACACAAAGATAG
>OMKI01019978.1:24982-39734 GCA_900302315.1 Phycis blennoides | reverse complement strand
GGGGTGTTGGGGTACTGGGTGCTGCACGGGCAGATCGGGGACTCTGTCCCCATACGCCGGCCGCATGTGTCAGGCGGCTGCGTCCACAGTTGCTGGGGTTCGTGCCCCCGCTGCCCTCTGGCTGTCTGACGAGATGTGGGGTCTGTCGCAGCCCCAGTGCCTGGGAGACAGCGCTGTCATACTGGCGAGGACGGCAGAGACTACAGTGAGAGGGTGGGTGTGTGTGTGTGTGTGTGTGTGTGTGTGTGTGTGTGTGTGTGTGTGTGTGTGTGTGAGTCCCAGTAGCAGCTGGGCCTGACGCAGCGTTTTGATGAAAAACGTCCCGCTGCCATTTTTCAGGCCGCCTCAGACCTCATCATTTTTTGTCTTGCTTTTTTTTCTCCTGCTGGTCACGTTACCCTTCAAGGCACGCATTAAAAAAAAAAGTCACACAGCTTACTCCAGGTTATTTATACGAACAGCGGGGCTAACGACTAGGTGCTATCAAGGGTGCCGTCTAAGGTAGTTTCCTCACGTCCTCACGCTGGACTCCCAAGTCATTGTCCTCGTCGCGGTTCTGTAAACACCCTGATCCGCCTGCTTGTTTACCCTGTCGCCGGTTGGACCGATTCAAGCGTCGGGGAAACGCACGGGCCGCGGCAAACACACCGGATAATCTTGACTTTATTGTTCCCCATTTAGACGAGGTTTAAGAGCCTTCATCCAATTGGCTCAATCGCCGCCCGTGGCTTGTAATTACGTCTGCGACCCGGACTTTGTTTGAAGCCAGGGCTCTGTAAATGGATTGCAGGTAGGCAGGAGAAACAAAAGAGGCTCGGCATAACGACAATGAAATCGCCGACTTGTAAAAGTCGCGGTGTGTGTCTGCCGACGTGCCCCCTTTCCTCCTTCCTCTGGTCCAGTCGATTTGATTTGCCCTTCGTCACAGAAACAGTTACTTTCAGGGCTTCACGGGGCGCTCTTTAAACGACACCCCCCTCACCGAAGACTTTGAGAGGACCGGGAGATGCTTCGCAAATCCACGCGAATGAACCGCGAGAAGGAATAAGGTGGGATTCCTCCTTCCAGGGAGGGTTACGTAATGCAAAATAGAGCAAAATATATATATATATAAAATATATATTTAAATGCCTTTTAAAGTTTGAATTGCAGAACAGGAATAGGAATGCAGTTCTAGCTCTGTTGCGTCGCCTCCATAGTTATGCGCCGGTGAGGTTGAGGCCAGAGGAATTAGTGTGGAATCCGTACCAGGCGTTTCTGTGTGATTATATTAAAGAATGCAGTGTGTCTGTGTCGGCTCTCCGGTGCATTCTTAGACAGCGGCCTCTGCTTAAGGGGACTGGAGTTTGGAGGTGCAATTTGAAAACATTCGGTTTGATTTCAAGTACCTCTCTCCCCACGTGCTGCAATATTTACACAGTGTCAATCTGTGGGCCTCCTTTTTATCTTACCGTCCCAGGAGGCCTGCGGCTCCCACCTCCTCGTCCTCGTCTTCCTGCTCCTCTCCCTCTCGCTCCTTTATTTAATAGTGCTGATGAGGTGCAATGAGGGATTGCACTGGAATCCTAAACAGATTAGGTTCCCATAAGAGAGCTGACTGCTGACCAGACGATGATGACTTAGAATCTAGTGGAATCAGGAGCTATTCAGTAGTAGGCCTACTATACAGGAGCTAGACAGTACACAAACAAATATAGTCCTGTTTTGCTTTTGGGCATTGCCAAGAGAAAACAGCCCCAAAGGCTGCGTCATCTGAATTTATACAGATACACAAAATAATATAGTAATGAGGTGCTAGTTGAAATATAGTCCACGAGTGTGGTGAAAAATAAGGAAAGATATAAGACAAATACCATTTTAGCAGATGCACTTGATCCCGATTTTCTGACAGTCTTGGCTCAATGTCGCCCCCTAGTGGCCAGCGGGGCGAACAGCAGCAGAGCCGAACAGCTGAACTGAATTTCTTCTCGTTCGGTTCCTGTTTCTCCAGCGGAGGCGGAGTCGGGCCAGCGGGTCCCGGACACGGACACGGCGGGCCAGCAGCTCAGGCTGAAGGAGCGGCGTTTCTTCGAGGAGGTGTTCCAGCACGACGTGGACATGTACCTCTCCTCCGCACACCTGAGCATCAGGGAGCACCAAAGACGTGAGTCTGGTGGATGTTTGCCGTCGACACAGCAGTCACTCTGTTAGGAACCCTTCACAGCCCTCCACAAACACACACACCGGCAAAGACGGAGTGACACCCAAAAACAAACACACGCCGACATGCACTAATAGACCCCAACATACATAAACACACACACACACACACACACACACACACACACACACACACACACACACACACACACACACACACACACACACACACAGACGTACACATGCACTTTAATTGATTTTACTTGCATCGGCTAGCTCCCATCGGCAGCATATCCTCCATGGAGGTGAATGTGGACCTGCTGGACCAGATGGAACTCATCGAGATCTCGGACCAGGACTCCTTCGATGTCTTCTTAAGTTCTGGAGAAGAGAGCCTGCTCAACTCTCCGCTGCCAGGTATGGCCTTGAGAGAGAGAGAGACAGAAAGATAAGAGAGAGAACGTTTCACTTCTAACGTCGAATTGAAGTTAGCGATCATTCAACACTGTTTGGCTTGTTTTCTTTGGTGGTCAGAGTAGTCGTAGACACCAACGCAGTGTCTAGAGAGTCCCACAGCGAACATGTGTGCAAACAAACACACGAAACCAGACGAATAAAACCATCCTCATGAAACCCTAGAGAGTTAAGTGGGAGCCTGCATTTAGGTCAACAGAATCGTTCCGATGTGTTTTTTTTTCTCCCGTTGACACGGCGGTGAGCGCAGGCTGAAGCTTTTATCCAAAAAACGACCAAACAGTCAAAACCGGCGCACAACAAAGAGCAGCGCGACAAAAGCAGTCCGGTTCTCGTTGGTCTTTTTGAAGTAACGCTGTGACGCGACCCACAGGCCCGGCGCCCGGCAACAACAACAACAACCACCACCACCACCACCGCCACGGCGAGGTCATCCACCACGGACTATTCCGGCACGTGCTGGAGGGGCTGGAGGCCAAGTCCCGCGTGTCCTCCACGTCCTCGGAGTCCTCCACCAACAGCCAGAGCCCCGCCGCCAACGGCAACGGCAGGGACACCCCCGTGGCGCCGTCGGACGAGGAGCGGGAGGAAAGCGAGGGCGCCGCCACCACCGAGAGGGAGACGCGATGAAGACGCCGCCGCCGTCCGCGGCCTCGTCCTGAAGACGGCCGGTGAAGGCGACACCCTGGGTCCCAGATCAGTGATGATGTCTGATCTGAGACACGCTGGGTCTCAGATCAGTGATGAGTCTCATCTGAGACACCCTGGGTCCCAGATCCGTGATGATGTCTGATCTGAGACACGCTGGGTCTCAGATCAGCGATGAGTCTCATCTGAGACACCCTGGGATCGCTGCAACACAAACGCAGTAGAGGGGGAGCCATGAACATGTGGGTGGGGGGAGGGGGGGAGACATCTGTACAATGAAACGCCTCCGATATCGTCCCAAGGTCTTCCAAACGCCGCTGAAGGGGGTGTGTTTCTACGCCAGTTTACAGGGCAAAGGCATCGTTTTCTCAAGGCTGAATTGTTTGAATTGTCGTCGTTTCTCGCTCTGCAGAGATGTTTTCCTTTGATTTGTGATGTGAAAGCTCGATGGCGACAAGTGTGACGTTATTTCTTGGAGTGCAGTGTAAACGTTGCTAGGTACTGGAAATTTGTTTTGGAACGAAATATAGTGAATTCCATGCATTTGTATTCCACGTGCAAAATGCAAACATTCAATGTTTGCATTTGTAAAATACAAAAGTTATAATACTGTGGTGGGAATGTACTACATTTCTTTCTAACTCTTTTATTGTACCCTCTGCAGCCATCTTTTTTTCTTTCTAAGTTCTTTAAATATTTTGTACAATATAAATGGCAAAAGACCAATTCACCAAAGTATCTTAAGAAAATAAATAAAAACACATTAACTAATCTTCTAAAGCTTGGATTTAAAAACAAAGTTTAGAAAAATAGATGTTTATGAAACTTCCTTTTTAGAAATTATTTTTGTTATATAATATCCTAAGAACAAAAACATGCAAATAAATGGGATTATTGCTATCTAATAAGTTTATATTCTTCATTGCTGTGGTTCAAGTTTGAAGGGATTTCATGTGTTTCAATAAATCTTCAATGTAAACTTGCCAATGGGGACAAAAGGCTTAAAGCATCAATCATCATGTATTTCAACAAAACTAGCAGGTTTTAAAAATGTACGTTACAGTTATGTAAGACGAAATCTAAAAAGAAGTTCAGTATAGTGGCCTGTCACCATCATACTGCGTGCAGCAACACGTGAAGATACAAACAGAGTGTTCTTCAGACATTGTGTCCAACACGTGACCATGTTGCAATGATGAGTAACAAAAAAGCATAATGCACTCTTCTGACCCTTCTGCATCCAGATATCTTAAAACATGATCAAATACAAATATGTTACCTAGTGAGGTAACAACCTTGAGATAGCCACATTGCCACATGGCCATTGCATATAGAAGGGACTACCCTTACACATACCCTTAAATATATACACTTACACTTATCCTTAAATATATAAAGCTATAATCTAAACATTCATAAAAAAAACCCCACCAACTTACATAGCAGTCTGCTATTTAATACTAATGTAGAAGACACCAAACAAATAAAACTATCAAAGACAAAGGATGAATGAATGCCCCTCAGTATTTTGAGTCCTGCTCCTTCAAGGAGTGTCTCATCGCATGCCATTCTGTTGTTCATTAGCATGTGTGACATGTGAAAGCTGGTCTCCCCACAGGCGATAGCTGAACAATGTACATCACAGTATTTTTTCTTCTTTTCTGAGAGAGATTTTGCTTTCGGTAGTAATCACTGTGGAGATTTACTGCTGAACAACAGACGCATTAACAATAATGTAGGCTTACAGTAGCACTAATGAATGTACAAATAATGAAGGAGACTAATGAAGGAGTTGGCCTATGTCTAATTGCCAACAAAAAAGGCAGAGATATGTTTGTTTATTAGGCCTAGTATATTATTATATTATGACAGCTTATATTGCTCAGTCTACTTGGAGTAACTTTAAGAATCGTTTTTCCTGTGAAACATTATGTATTATGCAAACATATGTAACAGTATGCCTACCCTAAAATGGGATTCGTTGATGCCGATTCGTTAATGAATTTGTATTGAAGCCAATAGGCCACAGTAGACACATGGCAATCTAAACTAGCTGCCAATGTTACTTGCTTACGTGTCAGGGGTCCCGATCAGCCTATTAAGGGAAAGATAATATGGTTTGGGAACAATATATGACTATTCAGAGTTACAAATGTGAATTTCTAAAACTGTTCAGCTCTACGTTGAGTTACAAAGCTGTAGCAAAAAAGGAAAACAAGGAAAGAACGACCGTACGAAATCATTGCTGTAAAAACTTCATCCACCCAGGAATTTGGAATGTAGCTGAACTCAAACCGCACGTGACCATAGACGGTGGGTAGAAGATCCCCCCACAGGGGTGTGACACCTGCTATTCTGTACATACTCGAGAAGGTATATAGTACGGTCTGTTCCCTCCACTCATTTGACTGCACAGTCGGATGCGAGTTTCAGTCAACTGCAACTGGGAAGGCATCATGATCTGGTTTGCTCTGCTGGTAAGTACGATAAAATATAGGCCTAGTTATTTTGGAAAAATAATAGCATAGTGCAGTATTAAAATAGTATAGATCAAAAATTTTATCCCGTAGGCCTGTTTATGAAATAACCATAATGACATAGATTTACATTTTTATTAGAATTGTATAGCGTGATTACTTTACGGTATTGATTTCGGATAGGCCTAATAACAGATCTAATAAAGAATGTTTTTAGATTGTGGAACATGGTCACTTCATTTCTCTTAAACATAAACACTAAACGCACTGTGGCAGCGTGTCTCAGCTTTTGTGTGAACGTGACAACTACTTACTTTGCATGCAGGTGATACACACATGTTGTAGCCTATACACAATGGCAAAGGCTTCAACAACATACTATAAGCAAATAAATGAACAAATTGTGTGTAAATTCGCACTAGAAGCGATTTGGCTGTTTATGTTTATGACTTGTGGGCCTAACTTTTGAGATAAGTGACGATTGTGTTTTGTCCCATCTCTTGTAATGAAATGCTTGAATGTCCCTTTCAGAGTTGTGCTCTGCTTGATGTAACCAACACCGAGCATTTAAGTCGACATAGAAGGTCATGGATAATTGACAGCTTTACTTTGGAAGAGGGGCATCCAGGCCCCTTCCCCTATGAGCTGGGAAAGGTAAGGGTCTTTCTGTCTATATTCCTCATGTTTTAATTATTATTGATAATTTTGAATTGAAGTAAAGTCCCTCTTCCATGAAGAACTGGCAACTTTATAGTTGGAACACACCACCACATGTGGATCTAGCATAATTTGAAATCTATTTTTTCTAAATGTTGAAAACTTAAAATAATGATTTCTCTGACAATAACTCATTTTTGGATATTGTAGATTAAAGTGGAAAGGGCGTACGAAATCACTTTTGCAATCTTCGGCGAGGGAGTGGATGAGTATCCCAAAGGGATTCTCACCATAGACAAAATGTCTGGCATCATATCTGTCCACAAGTCTGTGGACTACGAGGACATCAAATCACTCAGTGTGAGGACACATCACATATTCCATTTGAACTGTTATTGATATATAAATGAATACCCTTGACGCTGTCATTGATGTACATACAACCTCACTTGGGATTTCTACTTTTGTAGTTGAAATTATTGGCCTCAAAGGCAGATAAAACTCTGGACACAAAGTTAGGAATTGAGATAACCATATTGGACATCAATGACAACCCACCCAGCTTTCAGAAGGACTTGTATGAAGTCACCATCAAAGAAGATGTAGCTCAGGGTACGTACACATCACACACAATGCATGCATGTTCTGGGTTTTTTTGCTACCAAAAATCTGAATGTTTTGTTGGTATTTTTTGGTGCTACAGGAACGGAGCTCCTGACTGTGTTGGCGTACGACAGAGACGAACCCGAGTCACCAAACTCCACCTTCCACTATGAGATCAGTTCCATCTCCCCAAAGCTGCCCGATGCTGAGTTTGTTCTGGGGCAGTTTGGTGAACTGTCATTCAGGGGCTGTTTGAATTACGAGGTAAGTAAGTGTGTGTGTGTGTGTGTGTGGGGGGGGGCGACGTATGTCTATTTGACACAGTAGTAGTTAGCACATGGCCGAAATCCAGCACTACCTGCTTCAGACCTGAGGTAAAAAAATAACTACTGTCACAAAACATTTTGCTTGCCACCACCCCGTCGTGATTTATTCCACTGAGCAAAATATGCATTCCAACTGTATCGATGTCTTGTGTTTCACCCTATTTGAATATCCCAATGCATTCAGGTGGGGGACACATACACAGTGTTGCTGGTGGTTAAGGACCACGGTGAAGTGGTGAGTTTGTCGAGCACCACGACAGCACTGATCCACGTCCAGGGCGGTAATAATCACCTTCCAGTCATCAGTGGACAAACGGTAGGTTGTTGCCTCCATTCACAAACATATTGACACAACATTTACATTTACATTTACGGCATTTAGCAGATGCTTTTATCCAAAGCGACTTACAAAGAGTACATTTACAGGTACAGTAAGAAAGTCACCGGAACAAGTTTCAGAATTTCAATTGCTAGGTTAACCATTGCTGGTATACAACATCTCTAGCTAAGTGCCAAGTTACAAAGAGTGATTATAAAGTGCCAGGATGTACAACATACAAGAGCATGAGGGTAGTTTTTATTTAAAAAAAAAAATGTTTTAATAGAAGTAGAGGATGGATGTTATGCAGGGTTCAGATGAACTCTGAACAAGTGAGTCTTGAGTCTCTTCTGGAAGATGGGGAGTGACTCTGCAGTCCTGACATTGGCAGGGAGCTCATTCCACCACTACGGTGCCAAAACGGAGAAGAGTTTCTGCGTTTCGCCATCCGAACTTTTCCTCCTTTTAGTGATGGAGGTACCAGTCGCCAGCTGAGGTAGTTGAGCGGAGTGCTCGAGCAGGGGCGTGGGGTTTCACTAACAGTTGGAGGTAGGTAGGGGCAGTTCCATTAACGGCTTTGAAGGCCAGTACCATCGTCTTGAATTTTACGAGAGACACTACAAGGAGCCAGTGGAGGTCATGGAAGAGGGGAGTCACGTGGGAGAATTTGTGTCGGTTGAACACGAGGCGTGCTGCAGCGTTCTAGATCCGCTGCAAAGGTTTTATCACGGTTGCAGGGAGTCCAGCTAAGAGTGAGTTCCAGTAGTTGAGGCGGGAAATGACAAGTGCTTGGGTCAGGAGCTGCCCGCTGCCAGCTCGCTTCCCTCGTGAGGAATGGCCGGATCCCTGCGGATGTTGTAGAGAGCAAATCTACAGGATCGGGTCACTGCAGTGATGTTTGCAGTGCAGGACAGTTGGTTGTCGAGTATTACGCCCAGGTTCCTTGCGGTCGGTGAGGCACATACTGTGATGCCCTCGACTGAGACCAGTAGTCCCTGTGAGGGTAGTCTTTTGTATGAAGAGATGCTCAGTCTTTGCGAGATTGAGCTTGAGTTGATGCGCAGTTATCCAAGAGCTTATGTCTGCCAAACATTCTGAGATGCGTGTTGCAATCAGAGTGTCTGAGGGGGGGAGGAGAGGAACAGTTGATTGTCGTCCGCATAACAGTGATAGGAAAAACCGTGTGATGTGATTACAGAGCCTAGAGATCTGGTATATAGGGAGAACAGAAGCGGTCCTAGTACTGGGCCTTGAGGGACACCAGTGTTTAGCAAGCGGGGTATGGACAGGGAGCCATTCCATATGACCTGATAAGTGCGATCCATAAGGTAAGATGTGAACCAGGCTAGCGCAGTGTCAGTAATGCCGAGATCAGCGAGAGTGGTGAGGAGGGTTTGGTGGTTCACGGTGTCGAACGCCACAGACAGGTTGAGGAGAACAAGCACTGATGAGAGGGAAGAGGCTTTGGCGGCACGAAGGGACTCGGTCACCATCAGGAGGGCCGTCTCTGTAGAGAGTGCAGTCTTGAAGCCAGACTGATGGGGATCAAGCAAGTCGTTTTCTGAGAGGTAGGAAGACAGTTGGCTAGAGACTGCACGTTCCAGGGTTTTAGAAGATAGCAGAGATACCGGTCTGTAGTTCTGGATATCAGCAGTGTCGAGGGTAGGTTTCTTGAGGAGTGGTTTGACTCTGGAAGTTTTGAAGGGTGCTGGAATGAGACTGAGGTGAGGGAAGAGTTAATGAGGGTGGTGACGAATGGTAGGATGTTGGTAGAGATGGCCTGGAGAAGGGAGGAGGGGATAGGGTCAAGAGGACAGGTGGTCGCATGGTTGGATGTGACCAGTCTCAGGACCTCTTTGGAGGTCAACGCCACTGAGATGTTGACTCCTTGTTGTCTTTGAGATGTTCACTCTAAAGATGTTGAGATCATCTGCGGCAAATCAATTCCCATGCTATCAACTACTATAATCAATGCATTGGCCAGGTTTAAATCCCAATATGGAACAAAGGCTGAAAGAGAGACCGTGGCCCTGTTCAGACCCGGTGTCAACATGCGTTTTGGTGATCCATTCAAAAGTGGACAGCTCTGGGCGCGTCAGTTAGTACCTGGCACTAGAATGCGTCATCACATGCGTCACCAGTGACCACTTGTGATTGGATCTCAATTACCTGCTCTAAATGCAAATAAACCAAATGCATGGCCAAATGCATTTTTGTTCGTTTGTCTGCCATAAATAAAAAGAAGATGAAGAAATCCAAACGAGACAGACTTAGTCTATTCATTAGCAAACAAAAATCACCAAAGATGTTTGACGATGGGGCGGCATAGCTCAGTGGGTAGAGCAGGTCGTAGACTTACCGGCGGGTTCAATCCCCACCTCCAATTGTCCATATGTCGAACCCCACAAATGTACTGATTTTAAGTCGCTTTGGACAAAAGTGTCTGCTAAATGCTCTTCTTTCTTACTCAAAATATTTCTCTGTGGGCATTTTGAAATGTTCAGATGTCGCTGAGAAACCATCTTAAGCAATTCCAGGGTTTTGATTGACGGATGGTTGCCTCTGCTTTGTGTGACCGGATCTCAAGGGATGTGATGTGTGTGGTGTTTCCCTCATGTCTTCACCCTACACAGGGCCCTAGGACAGTGAATGAGGGCGAGACTGGCTTCGTTCCCCTGCGTTTGCACGTCACAGACAGAGACCCGAAGCACACGCCTGCATGGAAGGCCAAATACACCATGGAAGGTGACGAAGGTGGAAACTTCAAGATAGAAACAGACCCTGTCACCAACGATGGAATCCTGACAGTAATAAAAGTAAGACAGCGTTGCTGCATGCCTATCATTTTTACACAACCGCATCATGGTGACGCATTCCGACTCTATTACAAACATACCAAAGTGAAGTCTGCTCTCTGAATAACTTTAATCTACAAAATACATTTTCCTTATACACAAAAAAAAAAAAAAAAAAACTTAAATTATGATCTGTAACCGACCTCTACTCCTTTTTCAGCCCATGGACTTTGAAGCAGTACAAGAGAGGGAGCTCCTGTTCTCGGTAGAAAACGAGATGCCGCATTACTCCTGTGAGGTGAAAGCGAGGCCCGCGTCAGGCCTGTGGGTGGTGGACTCCAGCGGAGGTGAAACCGGTGCGCCGGGTGGGCCGAACACAGACTCCCTGAGAGTCACCATTCAGGTGGCGGACGTCAACGACCCGCCGATGTTCACCACGCAGGTGCGAGAGGCCAAGCTGGAGGAGAACGCGGACATCGGGACCTACGTGGAGACGGTCACTGCCCTGGATCCCGACTTGAGTCACGGCAGAGATTTCACGTGGGTGAAGTGACACACTTGCTCTGACGCTTCGGATGCGACTCCCCAGATGGGCTGACATCTAAAATTCGTTGTGTTGAACCGATAGGTACATGCTCGGTGACGATCCCGGTGGCTGGCTGAAAGTGGACCCTCATACAGGAGTCATTAAAACAGCCAAACGACCGGACAGAGAATCTCCTCACGTGGTTAACAACATTTACGCTGCGGTGATCCATGCAGTGGATAGTGGTAAGAAACACATTCTATCAGTAGTGGACCTGGATTGTAGCTTTTCTTAGTGTAAAAGTGTTTTTTCTCAACAACAAAAAAATCGGGAAGTATAAATTGCCATTTACAAGTGTACTACGTAACTTAGAAGTGCGTTTATGAATAGTCATCAAAGTAAGCAAGTCGTACATAACCACAGTCAGGAGTTTCAAAGGGGTTGAAGACCCCATTGAAGAGGGTGGGGCCAGACAGTACAGATAGGTTGGAGGCAGGCGAGGCTAGGCAGTACATGTAGGTTGCTGTTGTAACATGAAAAGAAATGCTCACAAGCCCTGTGATGTAGCCATTCTGACTGTAGGTAAAAGCTTACTTCACCATTGAGTTGTTCTTACAGGGAGAATAGTCCTCCTAGCAGCGCTGGTCATCTGATAGTGCAGAGGAACACAATGAGCAAGCCAGAGTTTATTGATCTAACTAATGACATGGTATACATTAGGTTGGATGCATGCATTCGATCAGTTATACTCTTCTGAGTAGTACTTCTGAGTAGCTACTGCCGGGCGGCAGTAGCTCAGTAGGTAGAGCGGGTGGACAGAGCAGGTCGTCCACTAACCGTAGGGTTGGCGGTTCAATCCGCATGATCCCCCAACTGTCCACATGTTGAACTCCACAAATGTACTGATTGTAAGTCGCTTTGGACAAAAGCGTTTGCTAAATGCCCCTTTATAGCTTTAAACAACAATGGCAGAGGCAAAGGTAGCCTGACCAAAAGAGACTGGAAACCCACCAGAAGCTACTGCTTATGTCCTTATAAGAAGCAGACATATCCATTGGATGTTTCAGAGAGAAATTATGAGAACAAGACTCCCTGAAATGGTTGCAGCAGGGCCGTTGACAAGTCTTGGGATGTTTACTAATAACAAGGAAACGGTTCTTGATAGTAACCGTCTGCGAGGTTCATGGTTTACAGTTAATGTTCTCCCCTGGGAGACAGGGTAGCTGTTTTGTCAAGACTGAGCCTGCAGAAGCATACTGACACGTGCACCATAATTTATTTTTCTGTGGCAGGGGAGCCCCCTATGACAGGCACGGCAACATTGCTGATCCGGGTGTTCGACCAGAACGACAACGTGCCAAAGCTCTCAGTGAACAGCGTGGTAGCATGTGTTAGTGACGCCCCCACCAGGACCAACCTCACTGCCCTGGACCCGGACAATGAGCCCTTTGGAGGACCTTTTATATTTGAACTCCTGGGAGAGGTCGAGGGGAAGTGGAGCGTGGATCCCCCATATGGTGAGAATCGGAACAAAACAAGAGGGTCAAAGACATAGAAGGAAATGTATTCCAGGCACAAATACTTTGTCTCTGTTTCCGCAGGACACAAAGTGAACCTGGTGAAGGAACCTATTGTGCATTCCGGCATACATGTGGTTAAGCTCAAGATAACTGACCAACAAGGCGCCTCTGCCGTTAACAACCTCACTGTGACCGTATGTGACTGCATCGCCACGCCAAACTGCATAGGGAGAAGGGCCTCTGCTGCCACGGTTGACTCTGGAGCAATGGGTGTCTTGTTCTTTGCCTTACTTGCACTCCTGAGTAAGGCCGATTCCCTTCCTTTGGGTTATGGTTTATGTTATATATGTTTCATATATCATTTGTTTTTATTTGGCAGATTGGATTTATTTTTTGGTTTTATTTTACTCAAGAGAAAGCTTAACTTATCACTACCTCACTTATCTTGGATCCAAGAGCATCTCATTTGCATGAGGGGATGCCAGTCTACACAGTTTTGAATTGAAACTTTTACAGACAATTTTCATAAGAAGGCTGGTGTTGTTGTAGCTTGTCTTAAAAGTATACTAGTGCTGGCTGAGTTTGTGTCCGCTTGCATAGCCAGTTGCATAATTACAGATACTTACAGACTAAGATTACTACCCAACTAACCAGACACAATCCAAACGTCAAATGTCGAAAATAGTGGATGTATAAATTGTGTTCCTCTCACAGTAACACTGATGTTGGCATTCTTCATGACCTGCAAGGCGGAGTTCTCCTCTTTGAAGCCTGATCTGACATATGAAGTTAAACTTCTCTCATCCAATATTGAGGAACGAGGAACAGATTGCAAGGTTATACAACAAAAATGATAAATGATGCAGTATTATGTCAATAGGCCTATATGCAACATAAATCAAGTAACATTTGTTTTTCCTTTGCCAAGATACCCAATATACTTGACATACCTACACCGTCCACCGACAAATTGGAGCTGAAACAGGAAACCTATTTGCATGATTGGTGTGAATTCATGCAACGTACGTGCTCATTCAAGGTGGGTATCGCCAGGTGTGAAACTGGATGTGATCATACAAAGTATAGACAACATAGAATGTTTAATGCATTGCTTAATCTGATGCATGTATCTTCAAAGGCTGTGGAGGAACGCTTCGATTACCAAGATTCCTGGGTGATTGGAAGTTACAACAATCACAATGGCGGCATATTTAGAAAAGTAATATCACGCACCCATCATTAATATGACATGCAAATTATACGATCTCCATTATCATTTTGAGACCATTTTTTCTTGCAAAATAAGAATTGCAAATAAAAATGATATAGTATTTGCTTGTCATGTCCAACATCAAGTTCATTATTCCGCTAATAAATTATAAGGAATTTACACAATGTGCTAGTCTGCTAAATGGTGCATGGAGGGGGTGGGGGTTCTTGTGTGTGAAGTCCTTGTCAGCATATAACTTGTTACCAACAGGACCACAACCAGAGATCACTGATGTCCAAATACCAAGTAGTCTCTGCGAAATCAAGATTCATGTCAGAGGCAGCACTCCTTGAACTGCTTCATCAGGTTGGTACTGTACATAGTTCTAACCAATCAGAGGCATTTACAGCAACTCTAACCAGAATGCTATAATAAAAGACTTGGCCTTCACTCTCCCCATAGAGACTAGCTTATGTCCAGACCACAGAGGATGCTTGGGAAGACTATAGCCCACAACTATACGCTGATGAGGGGGAGGACACGGACACCATCAATGAACTGGAAAAGATCAACATTTCAGAAGCCGCCTTTGACCATCGACAGCTTGATAACCTCGACCCAAGTTTTAAAAATCTAGCTTCAATTTGTAAACCAACAGCACTGGGAACTGGAAATATGTTTTGAGCCAACCTCTGCAATTACACTTACTCAGTTAAAATTTAGTCAGAAAGTGGGAAAATATTTAGGTTAAGCCAGAATGATGTAGAGCAGTGGTTCTCAACTGGTGGGTTGGACCCGTTTTCAGCGGGCCTTTGTCTAGGAAAAAAAAATAAAAATCCTGTGCTTTTATTTTGAAGGGGATTTTTTATGCAGCGGAGTGCCATCTATTTTTTATTGCCTGAATAAGTGACTGAATAGTTTAATAGTAGTTACTGAAGTGTTATGTTAAATACATTTGAGAAGTAGAAAATTTTCCTTGATTTGGGTCAGGGCTTGTCATTAAGGGGTGATGGTGGGTCCCGAAGCCAGACCAGTTGAGAACCACTGATGTAGAGCAT
>OMKI01019978.1:11606-24962 GCA_900302315.1 Phycis blennoides | reverse complement strand
AACAAGACAGTGCAAACCACATTGCAAGGTTTTTTTTTTTTTTTTTTTATAAACTAGTTGTGTGGATCCAACTGCAGCTACGAAAGAAGATTCCTAAAATACAAACCCAATATTTGAGATTAGAGTTTAGCCGGTCAAGGCTTTTAAGCGTTTGTTTAAAAGCCCAGTGAACCATTTGATTCCCCAAGTCATCCATTCCCGATCAAATACTTTTACCTTTGGACAGTGCATTCTATCCCATTTATTGTTTGCTTTATAGCAACCATATTTCACATGTATAAAATATGCTATATAAATAAAGAACGTGTTTAATATAGTTATTTAATAATGAACTGTTGGAACACATTTCCCACACCTTAAATATCCAAGGTGGAAACAAAATGACCCCCCCCAAAAAAAGAAAAAAAAAAAAAGTACAACTCATGTTGAACGAGTGGGAAATTCCTTCAAAAACATTTTGAAGGGTTCACATTTAGACAAACAGACATGCTATATAAATAATTTACATAAAATAAAGTGCATGCCTTCAGGCCTGTTTTTTTATGTTCCAGTGTCAGAAACTTAATTACACAGCTATAATTAACCTGGAGTCAAATAATGCTCCATTAAATACAAATCCCCCCCCCCCCAAAAAAAACCAAACACATTGGGATCAACAGAAACTAATCCAAAATATACATTTCAAATGAAAACTGGATTCTCTTTTCAATAAAGTTGAATATTTAACTACTCATGGCCTATTTACAAAAACGTTTCCTTAAATAACTAAAATGTTCACTCTCCCACTCCCCACCTTGGGCAGGGCGGGCTGCTCCGTGGCAGACTGGCCTCTGCGTGCGCGGTATCCTCTGAAGCCCCTGCCCCGCAGGAAGCGCCCGGGAACGCCAAACGTCTCAATGTTTAGCTTCTTCTCCTCCGCCCAGGTGGTCCTTCTAAACAAAATGAGGAAATCTTATCCGGTTGATTTTGGGCGTTGACATGATCGAAACCTTTCCAGGTAGAATTGGTTACCTGGGTTTGAGGTCTGAGGAGATGTTGTCAAAGAAGCACTTTGCCTTGTCGTAGCACTTCTCCACAGGGGAACCCTCAGTGCTCCGGTTCTCCTGGACCTCAACGCCAGGTTCAACCTTCTCGTCCCCATCTGGAGATGCAGGGACAAGTATCCGATGCGTCAGCCACTTGTTTGATGCCATAAAAGATGCTGATGTTTTGATTAAGTTTACGTTGTCAACTCACCTGAAGCCTCCTTTACGAGCTCATTTTTGTTGAACTGAGCATTTGCAGTTTCAAAGTCAAAATCAGACTCAAATTGCAAGGTCGTAGGCTTTGAGTTTTTAACAAGGAGCTGGCCTCTACCTCTATTCCTAGACCTGCGGCTGCCTACAGCAGGAGAACCAAAATCAACAGACACCAGTATTGAGGGAAATAAAAACACTGCAATGGATTCCATACCTTGTTTTCGTCTCGGCCTTTGGTTTTCTTCATTGGCTTGTTCTTGAACCCTGGTAGCATTGTTTGGCGGTGCAATTTGACCTGGGAAAATACAGGCAAGTGAAATGTAATTAAGGACCCCCATGTCATCAGATACAAGCCATTCCAAAAGCTAGGACACACCCACCCACACACCCCTTGGGAGGTTGATTTACCCAGACATCTGGCTGGACACTCCCATGTGTGATGTCACTATTGGACAGATAGTGGGGACAGGGCCTTTTAACCCAAGTAGTAAGTTTCAGTATATTGGGATAAAGCAGAAACAATTAAAACCGTCGCTTACTGCTGGGGGCATTCCTCCTCTGTGGCTGGGGTCCATCACGGCCCGGCCGCTGGGACGGGCGACTAGGCTGTCTGGCCTGCTGTGCCGACTGGCCCCTTTTCTGGGCTGTGCTGGCCATTGGAAGAGTCTGAACAGCCTGCTCTACCATGGGGCCTCTTCTGGCTGGGAGGCCCTGAAATCCTGGTGCTGGAAGACGGCAAAAAAATAAAATAAAAGAACACCATCTACTCGGAAGTGTGCAAAAACCTTGAGATGCAACCACAAAGGAGGGATTTTGAAGCGGCCATATTGGGGTGTTGCCGAAGAGATGGGGATACCTAGGCCCAGGGCAGCTGCATACTGCTGGTTGAGTAGAGAGCTAGCAGCCAGCTGGTTGTAGGAGGGCATCATGTCCCTGTAAGGACTCCAACGTGGGTGGTATGCACCAGACGAGCTGCCGACAGATGACTACAAAACACACATTTTTTGCATTTCTTATTTATTTATTTTTTACAATGAATTAGGGACTGAAACAGTCGTTTGAGTGGCAATCTTGGCGCTGTAAACATCACGTACTTGTACAATAGCAGGGTCAGGAGGCAATCCATGGTGTGGCTTTGGCGGTTCAGACACGGTTATATCTTTGATATCACTCCCCCGGAAGATTATGTATTCATAAATTTCATCTTTGGGGGGAATTGGTCTGTCCGTGTGACGACCTTCAGTCCCGTATGATTTTACTTTTGGAAATACAATAAACAAGTTAATGCATATAAATGACCATAACACAAGCCAATTAAAATGACTAAAAGGTGGTGTGGAAAGAAAATCTAGAGCTTCGGCCATGACCCACGTGGACACACAAAAAGCAGCTTACCTTTCGCTAAAGCAACCGTAGACTTGTCTGTGTCGACGGAGGACAAAATGCCCTCATAACGAATCTGGGCTTTGGATATCAAACTGATTTTACTGCCAATATAAGGCGTTCCTCCTCCACCACTCATGTTTGTACCTAGCGCAAAATATTATTTGTTCGTCTAAGCGATTGTCAACATGCAACAAAAGTCACCGAAACGCCACATTTCTAATATTTAAATTACAGGTGCGCAATTGAAATTAAGATCACCTGTGGTTTAAATAAGATCGCTTTGACACGCCCCCTTCTCATTAGGCTGAGTCTGTTCTCCAATGCCTGCGCTGTTATGACTTCATTGTGACTAAAATACAAAGATACAAATTGAATTGATCAGAAAATAAGTTTGGATGGGTTTCTTCATGACTGAAGACGCAGTTTCGCACAGCACAGTCAAGCGTCAAACAACTGAGTTATGTTGCTGCATGTGATTGTTTGACTGCAATAAACGCGCCCGTATTGCGTAGCCAAGGATTAGCCAACATATATTGTATTTGAATTAGCCGCATATGAAAATGCCTATTTCTTTAATATTTCTTTTCCTGGGGCACTTGAAATCAAATGGCATGAATCTTGTTTCATTGTATAAACTGAAACACTGCCTTATACGACATTATTTACTCTATAGCGCCCTCAAATGTATTTCTACAGTAGCAGCCAGACATTCCGAGTAAACGATGCAGCCATCTTGCCCAGGACATCTCGGTTGATAAACTGCAAGATTATCTTGATACGTCTGGTGCAAATACATGTTTTCTTCAGCAAAACGTCTCCCAACACAATTGCGCAATGGACACGCCATCATGAGTGTAAAAAAAGACCAGCAGCAATGTATAATTTCGTGTAAACTGTTCTCTTCCGACATGCCCCGTATCGTACATGTCAGGGAGTAGAGTAGAGTAAAGCTGAAGCCATTGGTACCGCCCTTTAGAATGCAGTCGGAACCAATCACCGCTCTTCCAGGCGTCTGTTGGGTGACGTTTTATTCGCCGTGCGCAGGCGCAAATCCACGGTAACTACCTCACTTTTCACAAGCTCGTACGAGTGTGAAGATGGCGGTGCGCTCCGATCCACTGGATACGAATTTCTTGAATACAGACGAAAGTGAAAGAGTAGTCGATTGTCATTTTATGAGATCGTCAGAGTTAAAGTTTTCGGGGTCATCTCACAGTAATTCCTGGCTAAGATAAAAGTCTCCCGTTAAGCATAAAGTTGAGGTCCGGTCGGGACTAGGGGTAAGCGGGAGCTAATGTCCAGCTGGCACTGGGTCAAGACGTTGCTAAAGCAGGTACGCTGTTGTTTTGCTTTTGTCTTGCAAAGTGTAGGCTACACGAAAGCAAGCACCAGAGCGCACCGAGAACCGTGTAATATGTATTAAAGTGTAACCCCCCCCCCCAACCACCACCATCACATTCATGCGTGTAGCCGATCTATTCCTAAACAAGTTGAAGTGCTTGTGGTCTCTTGTAAACCGGGGTGCTGTGGGTCAATTATGGACGAAGCATACGCAAATTCTCAGTTACGGAGCATGACCAACTCAAACACCTGTGCAACTTAATATTTCCCAACTCAAAGCCCATTCACAAATCACACTTTTAAATGAAAGACAAATCATGAACGCCCATACTTCAGGAAGCGCTGCCCCCGTCGGCACAAGTGACAGCACAAGCAATAGTAGCACGATAGCTGTCACTGCAGCCGTCAGTGGTTCTCTTTTGTCAAAGGGGCTCCCGAGCGCGATACGAACAGCACCTTCTTCCAACAGTGTGATCCAGACCCATTTCACCAACTCACAGAATGTTGTAGCCTCGACTCAGCCTGTGAGCCAGGCGGGAGGACCTACGATAACACCAACGAGGACGCCTCTGCATAGTATGGGACCGTCGGATACAACCGTGGATGTAACTTTGAATGGAACAAACAACACTGGAGGACCCACTTTTGTGGCCAACACGGCTAGTCAAATAACTCCGACCGCGCATACAAGTATGCGCATTCAAACTCCGCTCGCCAACAATGGCCAGCCACCTGCTGCCACTGTGTCGCTCAGCGCGGGCTCGCACATCATCAGAGCCGAGCCGCCCAAACCGATCACACAGACGGCACCGCAACAGCGTCTTTCGCCCGGCACCGTCACCGGTCCCAGGAATGCGGGTCAGGCGGCTTCAGCTCCGAGTCCAGGCGGGATACGACCGTCGACGCAACAGCTGTTGGCTCCAAGGCTCCCGCAGACTCCTCCGGGACAGCCTAACGTACAGAACTTCCAGTTACCCCCTGGTATGTAAATAGGCAAAAAAAACAACAACAACACTTTCTCTTCATGTTTGTTTGTTTGGGAGGTCACTGAGACGTTTATTTTGTATTATCTTTTTATTTTTCTTATCTATATTGAACCTAAATGATAATTAGTTAGAAATCACTCTCGTGTCGTGCGTAATAACGTCGCAATTGTAGCCTAAATAAAAATAACTAGGCCTTTTCATTCATTATATTCCTGTAGCCCTGTGTGGGGCTCCTACATCTAGCATGTGACAATAAACTTGAAACATCTCTTTAACTTTGACTTAAACCTGATTATGTTCAAAACCTAAAAGGTGCTCCAGTTCTAAATTGTAATATATCAGACTGACATAATTCATGCCGGCAGCTGTTCCCGCTCTTCACCCTGAACTCTAATGTCTGCTGACTCTGGGGGTTCCCATAGGGATGGTGCTGGTGCGCAGTGAGAGTGGGCAGCTGCTGATGATCCATCAACAGGCGCTGGCCCAGATGCAAGCCCAGGCAGCCGCAGGTCCTCGTCCCGCCACCCCGACAGCCATGCCCCCTGCACAGGTATGTAGCCCCATGGTCCTTTAGGCTGGTGGTGCCACCTTCCCTTATGCAAATGTTACTTTGAAGGGCTTTATAGGTAGTGGATTAAAAAAAAAAAAAAACCTCCTTAATTCGTTTTTAATGAGAGCATTCTGGGACTGTAACCGAGGGGTCATGTCAGGAAGTCACGTTCGTGTTCGCTTCATGCACACCTCCTGCTGCTCCCTTGGACTGACTGCTGACTGCTGACTTGTCTTTGGTCTCTGATAGCGCAGAGCAGGAAGGGACCTCCCAGCCGACCAATCAGAACACAACATACCCCCGGGCCAATCAAATAGAGTTTAGCTCACTTGCTTGTCATCAAACATTTTAATGGTTTTAAAAAAAAACAACAATACATTGAACACAATGCATTACATTTAAATGAAATACCACGTATTACATCGTAAGGGATGGATAACAAAAAATGGCAACTGATTTCTGGTGAGTTGTTAGAAACTCTTCTCTGTGGTCACCTCCCACACTCTGTTCCACTCAGGCCCCTGGGATGAGCAGCAGGCACATGGTCCCCAGCAGCATGGCTCGACAGGGGTCCCCCGGTGCCACTTCCATCCCTCCAACGACTTCTCTCCACAGACCCCCCGTTCTCCAGGTACATCCGCTCATGGTCTTTCATGTTATTTCTGATTGCACTTGTTTTTAGGGCCCATAACTTGCAGCAACTGTTTTCTGCTGCCAGATTAATTTTCTCCCTCTCATTCTCTGGTTCGTCTTCCTCTAGTTTTACCGTCTTCTAACGTCTCATGAGACTAAATCTGTTATTCAGAAACAGGCTTTGATTTCATACAGATTACGAGAGTAGAAATGTGATTCTTTTAAAGCTGGGGTAGATTCTTTTAAAGCTGGAGTAAGATAGATTTTGAAAGTATCCAACCCAAAAAATCCCACCCCTCCCTTCGGGCGTCCCTCAAAAGCCCCTCCCCCAAAACGCACCCAGACTACCGCTGGAGGACAAGTCCACGACAGAGCGCGGAGGGCAGGGCATCGTTGTCATGGTTACCGTATCGCTAACGGACTAGCTTGCTAGCTTTCAGGATAGCTCTGCTTAGCTTGGGAAAGACTCATGTCCGATGAGTGCACAGGCACGCAGGAAGCGGGGAGGTACACAGGAAGGCACACAGGTACGCCAATCAATAATTTAATTCTGGCCAAATTAAATGATTGCACATATCAGATGTAGTTATCAGATGGGTTTTTTTTTTCAGAGCGTTGGATTTTTTTTATTGCTGTCGGGATGTAAAGAGAATTTCAACAAATATGTCAAAAAATGCATCTGAATATAAAGTGCCTAACCTAGCATTAACAGGTTGTTAACAAGTTGTTCTTTTAGTGATGCTGTGACACAGGCTTGTTACATTTGCGTTTGTCAGTTAATTACTGTGATCAAATCCATAGCCGTTTGTTTCAATGATTTGTAAAGATGACAAAAGATGTGAATACAGTAAAGACCACTAAACCCGGTTCAGCAAGGGTTAATCAGTCATCCCGTGAGATCCCAGAGAGGAATAGTTCTATATAGGTAAACACAGTGGGAGTCGAGGTCAAAACAAGAACACTCTTGTGGGCTCCATCTGGGAACCAAGGAGTGTGGCATGGTCACCTTCTGGCCAGGGGCCATGTAACCCTGTATAGCATCATGGGCATGTTTGCGAAAGGATATTAGCTATGTCAATTGTGTTAACACAAGAGTGTCTACAGATAGGACAATGCATTATGTGATAGATAGATAGATAGATGGATGGATACAAATTTTTTTATGTATGTGCTTATCAGTAAAGGAACACAGGTAATCAATAAAGGCAGTAGTATCATAAGTGATGATGATAAGTAATTAGTAATAGTAAAATCTGATATTTGCCCACGTTTGTGTGTGTGATAAAGTATGATAAAGTATATAAACATCAATATTAGCGTTCACGTCGAAATTAAATATGTCGTGTTTCTTGAAATCCACATTTGACCAACTTTGGACTAATTTGGCCGATGAAATATACAATGTACCATTGTTCTCACTCTGCCGCTATTGGTCACCTGTGCTCGGTCACACTGGCACATCAACATCTAAGACAACAAACTCTGTGTGTCCCCTCAACCCAGAGCTCGGGTGGATCCGCACTACCTGGCGTAGCCTCCAGCACCAGCCCTCAGACACCAGGGAACACCGCTACTTCAGGAGCCATAAGCAACGTGAGTAGAGCAAGAGCCGGTGTCTTGCATCAGGTAGGAGCCGGCCCTCTGCAGAAATCAAAACGGCCCTCTGCTCTGCTATAACTGGATCACCGCATCCCGATGTCCCACACGGCGAGCCGCCGACAGCCCGTTGCGCGTGTTTCTTTCTGAGCGTCTTCTGTCTACTCCATGAAGGAAACAATGGAGAACGTGAAGAAATGCAGGAACTTCCTGTCCACGCTGATCAAGCTTGCGTCGACGGGCAAGCAGTCAGCGGAGACGGCAGACAACGTCAAAGAGCTGGTGAAGCAGCTGCTGGTGAGAGAGTTGTGCTACAGCCCGCGCATCTTAATTTGTCTCAAGACCATGTCACACACACTTACAACTCCACCAGTCGATGTGAAAGATGTCCATGATCAAGATCTTCACCGCTTCTCCCAAACATCAGCCCGGAGGGCTGCTAGTCATGTATGTGCCTCTAACACCACCACATGGCTGGGCTTCTGCTGAACCTAGGAGGGCAAGCTGGAGGCCGAGGACTTCACCAGCAAACTGTACAGCGAACTCAACTCCTCACCACAGCCTTACCTTGTGCCTTTCCTCAAGGTGTGCATCACTCCCTAATCACTGGTGTGCTGTATTCCTTTTAGAACAGACCACTTTCATAGATGTGTCTTCTTAACACAGGTGCCACTCATAACACTTATTATGGGTCTGCTCCTTGTGTGTACCAGGGTATGGTTACTAGCAAACTCAACTAGTGACGATACATCTGTTACCACCCTGGTGGCCTGGTACATAATTGTGTTATGAGGAATACTTGGGTTTATCCTATGATGACACCTCTGTGAAAAGGGTCTATAGAGCATTCCACAGAAGTGTAGACACACACACACACACACACACACACACACACACACACACACACACACACACACACACACACGTCGGTACACCGTCCACTCATCCACCTCTATTTTCCTCCAGAGAAGCCTCCCAGCTCTGAGGCAGCTCACCCCAAATGCAGCGCTGTTTGCCCAGCAGAGTCACGTACCCCAGCCCACTGCCTCCACCCCACCCCCCGCCAAACATCTCTCCTCCCTGGCCACGGTGGTCCTGAGAAGCCCTGGCCCTCGCCCCGCCGCGGTGGTTACCAGGCCCCAGATCCAGCCTGACGTTAGCAGACCTGGACCCACTAACCAAATGGTATGATCCCACCAACCAATGGTTCTGAAGTGCCTCAAAACACACCCAATTGTTGGTATTCTGAAATCTGTCAATGTGCATTGTTAAAGGTGCACTGTATAAGAGTATCAACAGAATTGGAAGCATTGCAGTGTCGACGTTCCCTCAAAGACGTCTATGTATTGCGTTGCATTCTTACGCTAGTTATCAGCTTGCCCAGCTAGTGCCGGCCGGCCCCTGTCTAGTAATACCACTCTGTACCTCAAGGGGCGTTCACCATCACTGCAGTGTCCAGCCTGGACGAGGAAGTAGCGCTGCCTAGAGGCTGTATTCCCACCTCTTGTCAATCACATCAAAAGTACCCCGAGAAATGGAATGCTGGCTCTAACTTGTGACTATACTTCTCACTGTACAGTAAGCTTTAGGATGTATTCAGTGAGGTGATAGGGCAGGGGCAGCGGCCCAAAGACCTTTGGGAGGAACTGGGCATTTTCTTGTTTTCTTACAATAGGGTTTCTCTGTTCTCATAGGGTTGCACACCTCGGCCCCTATTTTGTGAAGGACTAATTCAACAGTTGGACGTATCTTACACGTTGCCCCTTTAACACTGTGGTGATGCCCGTAGATGGTAGCTGTCTTATATTCTTTTTGCTTTGCACCCTGTTAAAGCTTCTCCAACCTCAGCCGCAGGCAGTGGGGATGCGGCCGCAGGTTACCATGGCAACGACGCATATTGTGACGCCCAGGAACCAGACCCCTGGACAGATTGTACTGGGACCCCAGCAGCTCAGGCAGCTGAATTCAGGTCAGTCCACCAGCACCCTCTGCCACAGATTTGCCTAGCCTGTGTGTCTGTGTGACGCAGATATCTCTGTCCTGTAGGTCCTCCTGGAAGGACAGCCGTCCTACCTGTTCCTAAACCTGTTCTTCCAACCGCTCTATCTCCCGCACAGAAGAACAGGCTGAAAGACGCCGGAGGCACTTTCAAGTAAGCACAAAAGTATTACAAATATCCGAGGCAGTAATTCGCTGAAACAGCGTTCTTCAAATGGCCGTGTGGATTTTCATTTGTCTAAAACAAATCACCATAAATGCACGAATGCTTTCAAATGTTAATGCAAAGTAAAGTACATTTAACTTCAAAATGTATGTTGTATATAAAATGTATCACATATACTTTATATAAAATGTATCAAAACGAATGTATATGCTTTTCTCAGCGGTCTCCTAAAGATGGTAACTGTGTCGATACAGAGGAGTCATCCTGCGATCGTAGCTTTGTCAGCTGAGTTGTTGCTTAGGGTCATTGCTAGCTGGGCTAAAGGCTAGTTGGGGTTAGGGAAATCTCGGACCCAACAGTCCCGCTACGTTATCGTAGAACCTTTTTGGGCAGACTGTTCACAGCCGGGGCTAGAAAACCAAAACTGAGCCGGAGTTCCGCCATGTTTCCTGTTCGTTACAGAGATGTTCTACCCAAGAGAAACTGATATGCACAAGTAGACAAAGCTTTCCGAACAGGGTTTATTTCTACAGTCAGTCTACACCGTGTTGATTGGTAAAGTTTACAGAAACATTTTGTTATTTTTATCTTTTAATCTTATTTTTTATGTTTACTAGTGTTGGCCGAGTGTTTGTGATTGCTGTTAATAGCCAATTTTGCGCTTACAAATCCAAGATACAGCAATTGTGGTCGGGGGTAGTTCTAGTAAATACATGTGTTTGTGTCCAGGGACGAAGATGACATCAATGATGTGGCCTCCATGGCAGGGGTCAACCTGACGGAGGAGAGAGCCCGTATCCTAGCAACCAACTCTGAGCTGGTGGGAGCGGTGACTCGCTCCTGTAAGGATGAGGCCTTCCTCTCCACAGCCACACTGCAGAGGAGGATGGTGGAGATAGGTCAGAAACACACACACACACACACACACACACACACACACACACTCTGTAATAGTCCCATTTCTTGTTTTTTTCACTTTCTTGTTTGTTTCATTAAATTAATCCTTTTACACTATTACAATCATGTATGTTTTTTTCTTTTGCTATCTAGTTTAATGTCTGGTGTATTATTATATGTTTTAAAGCTAGGGTAGACAACCAAGTAAGCTATATTTTGAAAAATCTCCACCCCTAAGGCCTCCTGCCAAAGCCACTCCCCCAAAACACATGACTAGCTCTCTGGCTTGAGCAATTGGCCTGCCTAGCTTTGTGGAAGACTCCGGTCATGCGCAATAAGGGAACATTTAATTCGGGCCGAATTAAATGAACGGGCTGTGACAGGCCTGTGACAGCCACGTATACCAGATTTTAATTTTTTTTAGTGGGGTTAAGTAAATTTCAATAAATATTATAAAAAATGTTTCTAAAAATGCATTGCCTACTCTAGCTTTAATACAGGCTTACTTTTGTGCCTTATTTATTATTTTCATTAACCAATTACAATTGCAGACTAGTTTACAAATCCAAATAAAGCTGAGGCACTGATGATGACGGGTAAAGTTGCTTCAGGTGCTGAAACTGCTCTATTTTCGGCATTCGGTGTCTCTGTTTCAGGGAAGAACTTTGGCGTGACTGAGCTGGGCATTGACGTGGTGACGTATGTGTCCCACGCCACTCAGCAGCGGCTCCAGAACCTTCTGGAAAAGGTTACTCAGGCGGCACAACACAGGAACTTCGGCTTCAAGGTTGGTTCGTAATTTGAACAAAGAAAGAATTATTGTACAAAATTATGTCAGAAGAGTACACATCAATACCAGAACCTCAGTTTGGCTGGATTGACGTTGGATGTGTTTTTTTATATCTATCTATATATATGTATATATATATACATACACATACACTGTATATATATACATATATATATATATATATATATATATATATGTACATACAGTATATATATATATATACATACAGTATATATATACACTGTATATATACACACACACACATAAGATTTGTTGATATTGTGTATTACTCCATCTAGTTGTCTGTGATACATAATCTTATTTGCATCCATTGATTTGTTTTCATTTATCCCCCTGATGGCTCTCTTCACATCCCACCTGGGGTGACGTGTGATTGGTCCTCTGTGGTCCAGGAGGAGAGCAGCTACGAGGTTGGCAGTGACGTACGTGCCCAGTTGCGCTTCTTTGAGCAGCTGGACCAGCTGGAGAAACAGAGGAAAGAGGGGCAGGAGAGGCAGATCCTGCTCAAGGCAGCTAAGGTAACTTAACCACCCAACCCATCCTTGTCAAGCAAGCAACACAAACGTATCCACTGGGGGTACAAAGTCTACCAAGTGATGCATACTTTCTATGCAAACTAGGGGATTTGTCTAAATTACATTTCGGTAACTCTGGGGAAACGCATCACAGATGTGCAAACGATAGGTGGGAAAACTGTGAAAACAGTCTTGCAGGCACACATTGCGTTGAATGCTCTATGAATTATTCATGTGCTTTCTTACCTGAAAAGTCGCTCGGCGTTCGGGGTAAAAGTACTCGCAGCTTAACGTGGACACGAATCCCCGCGCGAATCCGCCTGATTCGCGGCGCGAATGACTCGTATCACGGCCACGTGCCATTCGGCGCGCGCTGACACCACGCGGCGACGCGTGTTTTCTGCCCCTGCAGTCTCGGGCGCGTCAGGAGGACCCGGAGCAGCTGCGCCTCAAACAGAAGGCCAAGGAGGTAGGACCGTGAGCCGTGGGGGTCCGGGCCCGCGGAGCCCTCTGTCCCGTGTCTGTTTCTCTGTTTGTTTGTTTGTTTGTTTTTCAATAAGTTTTTTTAAGGTCTTCTCTGCTTGGCCCCCGGCGTGGCGTCCTCCAGATGCAGCAGCAGGAGCTGGCCCTGATGCGACAGAAAGAGGCCAACCTCACCGCGCTGGCGGCCATCGGCCCCAGGAAGAAGAGGAGGCTCCTGGACACGTCGGCCTCTGCTGGGACACCCGAGGTAACGGGGATGGACCGACGCAAGGAAGTCTCGCGCGAACCCTGACCCGTGGTGTCCGTTCCCCACGTCACGCCCCGGACAGTTGTCATCGCACATGGTAGAGCGTGACTCTGGGCCGAGCAGAGTGTGGCATGACACAGTATGGGATGAGATTTTAACGCTCAGATCTGGTCCCGTTGCAATGTATTGTGAGTAGTTTTGTCTTGTGATACCTACCTGAAGATGTTGATTGTGTCATATCTCCTACAGTTTTGGGTGATTACAAATTGATTTTGCCTGGTGCACAACACAAAAGTGTTTAAAAAATTAGTCCGACAGCAAACAAGTTCAATACAAGATTAGTCGTATTACAAAGGCGAAATGCATCAAATTCAAGTGAAATGGTGAATCTTCCAATCACACACACACACACACAGACACAGACACAGACACAGACACAGACACACACACACACAGGGCACAAACAGGATCGCTTACTTGTGGGATGTAACAGATCAGTTCACTTTTTG